>SNQJ01S0270094.1:0-11743 GCA_010110895.2 Picea sitchensis
CAATGAAGATGATCCTTCAGATGATGAAGACAATGATTCATCTATTGAAGATAAACTAAATGAATTCATGCTTTTGGCCAAAGAGAATTATGATAATAAAAGCACAGGCAGTGATGAGAATGATGAAGAAGTTGTGGTTGACATGGAAGGAGAACTGATCAGTGCACTGGAAGAGATTGAAAGACTCAGAATTAAGAACAAAAAGAAAAAAAAAATTGCTAATACAGTTTGAGAAAGACAGTAAACAGCCTGATGAAGACTTTGCCTTATTGAAGGTGTGTTGACGGGCGAAATTGTCTGTCCGTCAATTGAGAGAGTGGAACCGGTCCAGGGTTGTCTAATAACCCAAGCCATTTGGAATGAACCACCCTGACGAGTTTAACGGCTCCGTTGGCCGCTCTAAGGTCTTTAGAAAACCAAAGAGAAAACTAATCTAAACTAACTAATCTAACTAAAATAAATAAAACTATCTAAAACTAACTAAAACAAACTAACTAAAACTAATATACAAGAAACTAAACTAACTAACAATAAATAAAAAACAAAATAATACACTAATCTAATTGAAACAAACTACTATATAAACTAAAACTAAATATAAACTACTCTAACTATTCTACTAATTACTATTACACTAACTCTAACAACTAACAGTCTAACTACCAGTTATAATACCGTTTATTTACAAATATACAATATACACAACTGGCAGATTTAAATAAAACCTGTAAAACTCATGTGCTTTCTGCCCTAAGACAACAAGATATGTTTTTTTATTTTTATATTTTATGAAAAAGAAATAAAACTACTAAAATTAAACAATCTAATATATTTACTGAAATTAAACAATCTAATATAAATCTAATTAAACTTATATCTAAAATAAACTACTTAATGAAAACAGTAAAGGAAAGATTAATTGACCTGGAAGCGCTCCTAATTTGTCCTGTGTATGATAACTTCGAAGCTGGTCGGAGGAAGTAAACTCGCACCAGTTAGTCCAAAATCTTCTCGTAAACGATAGGCTGTGCTTCTCTTTGAGTTGTTTACAGGACAAACAAGACATAAAAAATCATAACAATCTTATGATTATAAATTTCTGCAATAAGGGAAACCTGTAATGCAAAAACTTATATTTAATAATTCAACTTATGAAGAAGAGAAATCTGTCGTTCGCAAACTGAATTAAGCAATTGCTATGTTTTTTAAATGCTTGGAAGAAATCAGATATGGATTACAATGATTGAATTATATCATTTGCAAATGATTAAGATAGCTAAAGTAGTCATTAACCAAATACAAATTGATATACACAACATGAAACAAAATATTGATATGATGAAAAGCTAAAGCTGTAACAAAACACCAAATTCTGCCTCAGTCTGTATTAAAATTCCATATCCTTGTTCTCCCACGAATGAGGATCCCCTTATTACAAAAATAATAAGTATATATAAGTTTCTCCACAGGGTAAAACCTCCCTGTGGATAATATCAAACAGTTTTACATAATCTGGGAAATATCCCAAAATTGACTAAACTAGGAAACTAAAATGCAAGTGAGATATTTGAAATATCCCCTAACTGCTCATCATATCCACTGTAATTTCAAATTCATCTGCAATAGACCAAACATATCAAGTTAGAAAGATATTTCATTAGAAAAACAATAAAAATTTGATTCTACAGACTTAGCTACAAAATCATCTGATTCTGTAGCTAGTCTAAAAAAGCATACAGGATCAGATAGAAATCAAATCAAATCTTTTTAAAATGATTCAAATGATTTTATTATTCAAATTAAACAAAAAAAAAATGATTCAATGGAAAACAGGGGTAAGAATACTCTGTTTTTCAAAAGAGGAAAAGGGTTTCATTTTCGCCTACGGAGACATAGGTGCTCTCCTAAGAACCGCGCGCACTAGCTCTGTTACGTTAGGGTTTGAGTAAGTTGCCATGGCAGGCCAGGGAGGGGAAGCACCGCCCCCTCCTTCCCCCACCTCCTCCTTCAGGCGCCTGGTAGAAGCATGCAGCAAAAAGTCGACCGTCTCAGAAGCTCCAAGCTTCGTCAAGAAACTGAAGGACATTCCAGAGATTGAGCTCCCTCCTGAACACCCAATGAAATTCGCCCTCTCTCTTTCTGAACGAGGACTCATCGACCAGTTTATGGGACTATGGCCTTCAACCAGATCCACAGACAACTGGATTCAGCGAAACTGGAGACCTTTTCTAACAAACAGTGTGACCTGCTACGCGGTCGGGTGAGGGTACTTCATATTCAAATTTATCTCCCAGGAAGACAGAGACCTAATCTTCAGAAATGGCCCATAATTCATGGGCACACAAGGTCTATATCTAAATAGATGGACCCCGAATTTTGACCCTGCCTCAGAAATCCCCAAGGACGTCCCGGTCTGGGTAAGACTCCCCAACTTGTCGATCCACTGCTGGAACCCCACTTCACTTCAAGCAATAGGCAATGGACTTGGGTGCTACATCGATCGAGCAGAACCCAGAGACCAGTATTCTTGTGCGTGAATCTGTGTAGAGGTAGATCTGGAGGTAGGCCTACCAGAGGCAATAAAGCTGAAGGTCGGAACCTGACAACACATCCAAAAGTTTGACTACGAACAACTTCCATTCAAGTGCAGAGGATGCCACGAATATGGCCATTTCCAAAGAAACTTCCCAAAAGTACCCCCCACCACAGAAAAAGAAGGGGATGAAGGATGGCAGCAAGCCCAGAAAGGGAGATCAAGAGCAAGAGGCCAAAGACGTGAGCAGACAGAACAACATAACCCCAAACCCATGGAGGCCCAAGGAAAGGAGAACAACTTTAGAATTTTAGGCCAAGAAACGGAGGAAAGTGTGAAAGATCCAAATACAGAAATCCATGAGGAAGGGAAGGAAGACCAGAACCTGGAGGACAAGGGGAATACGCCAGCAGAAGAGGACGGGACGCAAAGCAACTCCCCCCAGAAGCAGGATGGAAATCAGAACACAGAGGATGGGGAGATCTCGATAGGCAGCGATTCAGAGGACACAAATGAGGTTTGGACCACCCCAAAGAAAAAAGGCAGGGGTAGGAAATCAAAAAATGAGGAAAGGAACCAGGAAGCCTACAATAGATGTGCTCAATGGGTCACAAACCACTATTAAAAAGGTGTTCACTGTCCTGTTTCGCAGCGGAGGCAGGCCAAAACCTCCCAAAGGCCTCCCCAAGGTATGATGATCATTTCCTCCACAGGCTGTGGGTAATGGGCAGAAAGAAGGAAGAAGCATTAAATCCTGGAACTGTAGGGTAATGGGCAGCAAAAAGAAGGAAGAAGCATTAAAAGATATCCTCAAATCCTCGAAAGCAAGTATCCTACTGCTCCAGGAGACCAAAATGAGCCAGCAAGATGCACTCAAAACCTTGTCGAATGTTTGGAAAGGAAGTCACGGAGTCGCCGAAAATGCCAGGGGTGCCTCAGGAGGGCTATGCACATTGTGGGACGCCTCCAAAATAGACTTGCTTAGCTCCAATATCTGTATGCATTGGATTCACACCAGAGTCCTCCACAAAAACACAAGATGTCAGGTAAGTATCTTTAACATTTATGCCCCACGGCTATTAGGGGAAAAAAAACATTGTTGGGAATCTCTGCAGGCCTATCTTCACCAAGATAATCTCTCCAATATTATTCTCGGAGGAGACTTCAATGTAACGCTGGCCTAGGACGAGAAAAGGGGGGGCTCGATAGTGAGAGATCTGGCCAAAGAATGGGTAGAGGACTTAGCCTCTGCATGGGACCTTCTCGATATAAAACCCGCCAGAGGTCGCTACACGTGGACAAATAGGAGAACTGGGCCTAGACATATCGCTGCCAGGTTAGACAGGTTCCTCGTACAAAGCTCCTTCCTGCTACTAGGGCTTGAAGCAAAAGCAGAAATTCTGGCCCATAGTGTTTCTGACCATAAACCAATTCAATTAGAAATAAAAAAAGACCAAGTCAAAGGGCCCATTCCCTTCAGATTTAGCCCAAATTGGATCAATGATAAAGGATTCATAGAGCTGGTTACAAAAGTGTGGGCCACCACAGTCCAAGGTTCAACATCCTATGTTTGGGAGGAAAAAATAAAAAGGCTGAAAGTTGCTCTGAAGTCATGGGTCAAAAGCCAGCCGAGTCCAGCAGCAGTGCGAATAGCAGCCCAAAGCCATCTTGAGGCACATCAGCTGGCGATGGAACAACAGGAGATCACTCCAGAAATCTTGAATCAGGAGGACAGCCTTCAAAGGCAATGGCACCAAGCCTGTAGGTTGGAGGAAAATTATTGGAGGCAGAAATCGAGAAGTTTATGGCTGAAAGAAGGAGATCGAAACACAGCCTACTTCCACAAACAAGCAGAAGCAAGAAAACAATACAAGGCAGTGATGGAAGTGTAGGTCCAGGACACAATAATTGCGGATCCTGATGACATTAAACTTGCATCTTATGAAACCTTTGAGAAATTATACACAACCCCGAAGGACGTGGATCTAAACCAGCAAGATTACCCCCTCACGCTGATTCCAAAGCTAATAACTGCAAACATCAACAACAAGCTGACCAGAGAGGTAACGCAGCAAGAAATAAAGGAGGCCATTGACCAGATGAATCCAGACAAAGCTCCGGGACCAGATGGGTTCACTGCCAGGTTTTATCAACAATGTTGGGAAACCATCAAAAAGGACCTAACCAAAATGATCCAGAGGTCCCAAAAGGCCAGCAAACTGGGAGGAAGCACCAACTCTTCCTTTCTGGCACTCATTCCGAAAGAAAAAGGAGCGATTTCCTTCAATAGGTTCATATCAATCTCTCTTTGCAACACAAGCTATAAAATACTGGCCAAAGTAATAGCTAACCGCCTCAAGGCAGCGCTCCCTCTTATCGTTCCTGAAAATCAAGGAGGCTTTGTCCAGGGAAGGCATATCGCCGATAACATCATCCTGGTACAAGAAGCGATCCACTCCAGCGTGCTAAGAAAAGAAAAAGGTATGGTCATCAAACTGGATCTCGCTAACGCTTTTGATAGAGTTAGACATGAATTTTTATTTGAAGTTATGAGGAGGTTTGGATTTGACTTTCATTTCATAAGCTGGATTAAAGCCTGCATTGTCTCTCCATGGATATCCCCCCTGGTGAACGGGAAGGTAACTGCCTTCTTTAAAGCCTCCAGGGGTCTAAGGCAAGGCTTCCCTCTGTCGCCTCTGCTCTACGCCCTTCAAGCTTCAGCTCTCAGTTACCAATTGGAAAATGCCCAAATAAATAAAGATCTACTTGGTCTACGAATAACACACGGTGTGAAAGACATCAACCATGGTCAATTTGCGGATGACACACTGTTGCTGGGGGGAGCAAGCCCCGTCATTGCAAAAAAATTTAAGAGCTGGACGCCTATGCAAAATCCTCTGGCAGCGAAATAAATCTGGCCAAAAGCAACATTTATGGCTGGAACATCACCCCAAATGAAATGCTGAGAATCACTCAATTTCTTGGAATGGAAGGGCATACAAAATGGGATGCTTTTAAATATTTAGGAGTTCCAATTTTTAAGTCTTCCCTAAGAGCTTCCCATTGGAGCCACCTAACAGAAAAACTTAAGAACAAGTTCTCTTCCTGGGGGGCCAACTGGCTGAACTTAGCAGGGAAGGCAGTCCTGATAAAAGTTGTAGTAGCTAGTCTCCCAGTCTATCAATGCTCACTGCTACTAGCACCAGCCACGGTCATTCACAAACTTGAAGCTTTTCAGAGATGATTCCTATGGGAAGGAGGAAAGCAGGAAAAGAAGAAGATGCATCTAGTTAAATGGGAAAAAACCACAAAATCCTATATGGAAGGATGTCTCAACCTTAAAAACACAAGGATTCAAAATCTGGCCTTAGAGGCAAAGCTTCTTTGGAAAATGGTAACCGGCAAAGCCACTTGGAGTAAACGAGCCATATGGAGGAAATACTTCCGAGGATCTAGGGATCGAAGTTTAGAACTCCCTTACAAGGAGGGGAAAAGCTCTCCCATATTTGCGCTTTGCAAAAAAACGATCCCTCTCTTCACCCCCCATTTAACATGGATTCCGAAAAGTGGCAAGAAAGTAAAAATTTGGACAGACTCTATAATGGGTGACCCTCCTCTAGATCAGCACCAAGGCTTGCAAGACCTCAAAAGATGGATGGACAGTCAAACCATCTCAACACTCTCATACATATCAGTTTGGGGAGCAGAAAGACCTCATCTTTGGCAAGGATGGGCAGCCCCAAACAGACCAGCCATTTTAGACAAGGAATGGGATGCTCTCAAGAAGTGTCTGCAAGGGAAAGCTCCACTAAAAAAGGCAGGAAAAGACGAACGAGGATGGGGCAGAAATGCTCAGGCTTACACCACAGCAGAAGGATACCACCTTTTCAGCTCAGTTCCCACTGCTTTGCCAAATCTAGCCCTTTGGAAGGCAGTCTGGAATTATCGCTCCCTACCAAAAGTTGACCTATTCATCTGGACCTTGGCTCATAAGAGTATCCCAATGGGGGAGAATCTCAAAAGAAGGGGCTGGGAGGGGCCCTTTAGATGCCCTCTTTTCCTCCAAGAGGAAGAAACAACTGACCACCTTCTCCTAAATTGCAATTACTCCAAGGAAGTCTGGATGAAGGTGATAGACTCCCAGCCAGCCACCAACCTCCCCACTGATGTAATTAGCCTGCTCCTCCAATGGGAATCCTTGTTCCCCTTTGCCGACAATAAAAGGAACCAAACTCTCTGGATATGGGGATTGCTACCAAATCTCGTCCTATGGAGTCTCTGGTTAGAAATAAATCATAGAATTTTTAAAGACAGCCAATTAAGCGAAGTCAGAACTGTCACTAAAATTCGAGCAATGCTGGGGGAGTTAGTTGCACATCTCAGCTCCACAGTAAAGCTACACCATCTGGATGAATATCAGAGGAGTTGGACAACTCAATTCAACATCCCAGGCTTATAAAGCCATCATCAAAGTCATCCAATCCAAGAAAGCTGGGAGATCAGGGCAAGTGGAAAGGAATTTGCCAACTGGAAAAATAATATCAAAACACCTATCCTCCAAGTTGATGGGGCCTCGAAAGGGAACCCAGGGCTGGCTGGAGGAGGGGGCATAATTGAAGAACCCAAACAAGACAAAGTGACACACTATGCTCTTGGGCTCGGTATAGAATCCAACAACAAGGCTGAGGCATTGGCTCTCTGGCAAGGATTGCAATTGGCAGTAAAGCTCAGAATCCCAGACTTGACAGTAATAGGGGATTCCAGAATCATCATACAAGCCATGGTCAAGAGATCCAAAACTTAAAGTATCAAACTCAATAACCTCCTTGACAAAATTTGGCTCATTTTAAGGAATTTGAATTCTTGTCATTTTTATCATGTGCTCAGGGATCAAAATTGAAGTGCTGACAAAGAAGCCAACCAAGGCGTCTTATTGGAGGCAGGAGCGCTGTCAGTAAATGGCATAAGGGAATGGGTGGAGATCCCATGAACCCACGCAGGACTCGGGCACTTATCCAAATGTTGGATCGTGCAGAGACAAAGGATCTGGGCAAATCGATCACGCAGACAGGGACAGTTGGGTTGATTGGAAGGCAGGCTCTGCCAAGTACCAAGAGGAATGGCGACCAAGATCTGAGGCAGTCACAAAATCCACGCGATCTCGTCCAGCTCACTCAGGCAATGATGGAAATGAGCGAAAAATAAATAAAGAGAGCTCGCCCCCCTCTGATTCAAGCCCAAGAGAAGAGCTGCAGAGCGATTAGGAACTCAAAGAGAGAAAGGATTCAGAGTAAGCAAATCCAAGCGCGCGCGGTGAGAGTTTGTAGGGGGGTGGCGTCTTCATCCAAAGGCACGATGAGCACAGAAGAGCGGTTGAAGGAGATGGACAAAACTCTTTCCAATATGCAACAAATGCTTCAGCATCAATTGGATTTTCTGGAAAACTTAGATGTGGAAGCAGGGCGCAGACTAGAGCAGCTTGAGTCGGACATCACCCTGACTAAAATTGGGTTTGCATAGGAATTGGACAAGCTTCACAAAGAGTTGAAGAACCCTCAGCAAGAATTTGATGAAAGAATGGAACAGCTGGAGGCTAATATGGCCCAACTGAACAACAATTGGAACCAGGAAGAAGAAAAGTAATCCTTTGTGTCATTTGTAATGTAAGCAAGCTCTCCAAGCACTCTGGCATTTGTCTCAGCCAAGGCTTTAAATAAGCAGTATATTAAGCAAAAAGGGAGCTAAGTCAGTCAATAGATCTAGTTTCATGGTAGTTTGTATTCAGGATAGTAGGCCCAAAGCCATATTGGGCCATTTTTGTAACCGAATCTGTGGCTTTTCCACCGTTTTAATATAATACATACCCGTTTACGTCAAAAAAAAAAGAATACTCTGTTTTTCTTTCACCATAAAATCGGGTCAAATAGTAACAAGATTGTTCCATATCACATGAAATCCATAGTGATTCATATCGTGTGTGATACGATGTAATCCAACACCATCATAATCCATTCGTCATGGCTATAATAATGCAGCATAAGATTCAAGTCGTTTTAATTAAATACAAAGATGGAAAGACTGTTACGATCATGGGTAAATATAACAGCATAATATCAAACAAAATTCGCCATAGATTTCAATCATTGGGCGTTATATAGTCAACAGACAGGGTCAAATGATGATCACAACCATCACCAAGTCGACAGAAGTGATAATCGTAAAATAGGTAACAATAGAAACAAATCGTGACTGAGTTGAATATAGAATAACAGTGAATCCAATCTCGTTTAACAAATCAACTTGTAACTGAATATTCATTACAAATCCAACCGATAACAGGGTCGTTCTACAACAAACTACACCGAATTAATCGGCTGGGTTTCACATAACTGTTACGAATTGAATCCATTCATGATTTGGGTGAAATCATATTAACAACAATCCAAACTATATTCGAGTTGGTTGAAAGGCATATGGAAATAAAATTGTAACAGTTAACCATATCACACTTGTTACCAATCAAAGCATATACATTATAACGAAATCAAAACGAAATGTGATCGTGTTCAGAATCGAAATAGGAGAAACAGCTTGTGTCTATAACAGATAAAAACGACTCCAATTGATAGAGCATTCATTTTAGATAAAATCAAACAACTCAAATCCAAATCAAATCCAAATCGGATCGATTAAAATATAATCGAAACTAAACAGAATTCCATTCAGTCAAAGCAAGGCTGAGTATACAATGTAACGAAACCAATCAATGTTGAACAGATCTATTCAAAACAAACTTGAATTATTATATAAACTCATACTATTTACAAAAATGATCGATATTACACATACCTGTGTGACGAGGCTAACCAATTACGCCAGCTCAGAATTCACCACAGCTGTGGCCGATTCCACATTTTTGAATAAAATGGAGCCTGTCGTTCTTTGTCTTTTATCAGTGGCTTGCAACTCGGCCTTTTGACGGGTAAGTAGTGTAACCTGGTCCTCCAAAGATTTAATCTTTGACTGTAGCATAGGCACATCAAGATATTATCTCTCTAACCATAAGCCGCACTGATCACAGGGTGGCACAGTAGACTTCGATAGAGCAGGGGAGGGTTAAGATATACGACCGAGGGTTTCACATGGCAGCTTAATGCCAGGGTAATCTGGGTCATTTTGCAAGCAAGGTGGTAAGTTTTACACGAAGTCGTATGGGGGTTTGGGACACAAGTCGTCCGAATAGGGATACTCACTTACCAAAAAACATTCAACCTCTGAATCAGAGTCCTCGATCAACACAATCGGGTCAGGATTGACAAGGGGTTTGGGTTTATTCCTTGCCATTCGAGAGATTAGCCACACATTCTTTTTTCCTTTGGCGTTTGCAGTAGGTTTGGCTTTGGGCTTCCTCTCCACAAGCTTAACAGATTCGACATCCTTGGTCACAGAGTGGGGTAGGTCGATAGGTGAGTCTGGTAAGGGTTTAGGTAAAAGGATACTGTAGGGAATCGGGGGTATAGCTTTATCCTCGTTCACCACAGGTTTGTCAACCTGTGGTGGATTTGAATCCACAAAATTATTGCGTGCAAGAAAATCATCCCAACAGTATCGGTGTAACCCCAGGTGACAAACAACAATCATTTTAACCAGCCCATAGTGAAAGAGGCTACTATCAGCCTGGTTCCTTTTATATTTCTTAGACATTTTGAACAGGCTTCTATGCAGATAGTATGGCATATTAATCTCAAAACCCATAAAAACCATAATCAGACGAAGGTGATGTAAGAAAACAAACCCATACCGACCCTCGTAGGTGATGAACTGCTTGATAACCATCAACAAGTCATACCATCACTGCTTCAGCATGGTCACGGGCAAACCCTTGTCACAGGAACTAGCCTTGCACGACTGAAAGAGAAAAGTCCAAGGGACTTCTTCTACCTTGTATTTTTTGGACCATCTTTGCCCAGTGATAGGTAAACCCGTAGCTAAACTGAGAAATTGCTCATCAATTTGCAATTGAACATCCCTGACCTTGGCTCGACAGCCATCAAAGGTCAATGTGAATTGCCTAGCAACGTCGAGGTTAAAACCATCAAATTTCTGTACGAACGAGAGCCACCCAAATTCCTCAAGGTTAGCACGAGCACTGTCGAACATCAACAGAGCCTGGCTACCATTTAGTTCATCCCTCACGACTGGAGCCATGGTGTGAGCACATGGTAAGGGTTGGGTTGAAAACACCAGCACACAGGGTCATTCGGTGTAGCCACTATGAACGATCAAAGGGAAGGCATTAATGTGCGCATGTGAGGGTGGTGGAATCACTTACCGCCATGCAAAATAGAAATTGCAAAGTACAACCGGCGTATTAACCCTCTGTTGAAACAATCATAACATATTTCAAATCATATTATTCAGCCAACCCAAAAATCAAATGATAAACGATATACCAATGCGCCATTGAAAACATGAATATTCAAATGTGAAATCAAACCCATATGTTTAACCAACGCGCCATTGCATAATCAAACATTTTAATCAAAGGTTTAAAACATTGTGACAATCGTTTGCATAAAATCGACAAGGCAAGAAATATAACAATAAGGATCACATCATGTAAAACAATGTAAACTATGACCCCTATGCAATTCATAAAAATAAGTATAACCCATAAATTCACATGCTCAATGCCTTACCAATTAAATAAAAATCAAGTTGCGCAATTAAAGTAAGGATAGGCAATAGGGACAGTTCGAAAATCTCTTAGCCACTTAATTATAATCCAAAGTTAAGTGCCATTCAAAATATCAATAAAAGATCATGACAGTTCGAGTGATGATGGAGGAGTTTTCACGCTTACAGTTGTGAAAACTAAATGGAGACCAATTTGCAAATGTCACAAAGAATGAAAATATCGTTTATTTTCAAAATGCGACGATAATTTGAAGTTCAGAAGACAAAGGTGTAGGCAGCTCATAGGGAAATTGAAAAATTGAATTGGCTTCCAACAATGGCGACGCACTGGGAGAAGCAGTTATCTCTGTCAAAAGAAATAAAATTCAGATTAGAACAACAAAGAAAATTTCGACTCAAAAACAACAATCAGAAAATCGTACAAACATCATCATTTACCATTTTTTCCAACGATGTTTTAAAAGATGAAAACTAATAACAGTCTTAAGATCAGCAAGTCACGATATTAATGAT
>SNQJ01S0270095.1:0-11743 GCA_010110895.2 Picea sitchensis
AACCTTGCCCAACGGTGAAAAACTCCTCGCTTTCCACCATTGGATCCAACCCCTTTGGGCCAGTATGTATCAATGTTGTTTTGAATAACTCGATGTAATTTATCCTATGATATCTTACCCTCATTGCTTGAATGGCCTGGAGACGGCCACAGGTTGGAGTGGGACAGTTGCTCTCTTTTCCCTCCCCGCGCTTATTTGACAAGTTTTACAGTTTATAGCGTATGTGTGTGCATCCCTAGACAAAGTAGGCCAATAATAGCCAGCTCTCAGTATTTTGTGAGTGGTAGTGTTTCTTGCGAAATGTCCACCTGTAGGACCATCATGGAGCTCCTTTAGAACCTTGTCTGCATCTTTGCGTTCGAGACATATTAAAAGTACCCCATCATAATTAACACGGAAGAGCACCGAATTTATGAGACAATATTGTGTTGATTTTAATTTGAGAGCTCTCCTTTCCCTAGGGTTTAGGCTTTCTAGGCAAGTCCCATGATGCAGGACATAAGTTAGTTTCTCATACCAAGACTCCTTCTCTAGGGAGACGTATGAAGATTCACTACACCATAATGCTAATTCATTCTCCCACCTCGGGTATTCATTTACTTGGTCCTGGGCTTCAGCTGGTAGTTTACATAATCCTTGTCCCTTAACCAGTTTAGCAGGTTTTATATCTAGATCAAATTCTTGGACTACTACCAGTTTCCTCTTCTTTCCCCCATCTCCTGTTGTGTGAATAGGGATCGAACTACAGGGTGAGGCACGATGACTTTGGTATGGTTATTTAATATGTAAGATCTGAAGTGTTTCACTGCCTTGTATATTTCATAAGCATGCTTGTCTATAGCAGGGTAATTTAGTTCGGCCCCTTGGAGATTAGTGCTCATAAATAAGACTGGGGCCTCATTATTTTCATCATCCTTTTGATTCAATAATGCAACTAACGATTGGTCGGAGGAAAAAGTATAGAGGAAGAAATCTTGGCTAAAGTCGGGGCTTCGCAACACTGGAGCTTGATATATCGCAACCTTAATATTGTTGAAATAACGTTTTCGTTCATCATCCCACTTAAATTCAACATCTTTGTGGATCATTTTTTGCAAGGGTTGGATAGTTTCAGCGAAATCGGGGGTGAACTTCCTCACAAAATTGATTTTCCCAAAGAAGGATTGCATAGCCTTTTTGTTGTGGGGTAATGGAAGCTAAGTTATAGCTCTAATTCTCTCTAGGTCTATGCGAATTCATGCTTGAGATATAATATGACCTAGTAGTTTACCTTCCTCGACACCAAAGATAGTTTTCTTAGGGTTTAAGGATATACCGTATTTCCTACACCTTTCAAAAATATGGGTTAAGTGTTGGATGTGATCTTCTCTACTCTTCGAATACATAGTCACGTCGTCCAAATAAACTACTACATATTTTTTGATTAGTCTCTAAAACGCTACGTCCATGGCCCTTTGAAAGGCTTCCCCTGCATTGATTAACACAAAGGGCATGCGTTTATAAGCAAAGGTTCCCCTCTTGGTTCGGAAGGCAATTTTCAAATGGTCTTCCTTTGAAACTAGAACTTGGTTGTAACCTGAAAAATTGTCCAGCGGGGAGAAAATCTCAGAGCCAGACACTTTCTGCAAGAGTTTCTCCATTGGTGGGACTAGGTAGTTTTCCTTTTCTGAAGCTCTGTTGAGGTTTCTAAAATCTACACATAGGTGGATCTCCCCAGACTTCTTCCTTACTAAAACCAAATTTTCTACCCATGCAGAGTGTCTAACCTGGAAGATAATCTTAGCATCTAGTAATTTCTTTAACTCATGACACATGAGAGGCTCCAGGGATGGGTGGTACTTCCAAAGATTCTGTTGGAAGGGTTTTACTCTGGGCTCTAACGGGATTGTGTGTTGAATGATACGAGTGTCATAAGTTTTCAGATCTCGGTAGGACCATGCAAAAACATCTTGATATTGTCTGAAAAGTTTGAGATAGGCCTTCCTTTCTTCTTTAGATACTGTCTTGCCAAGATTTATACTCTTGGGGTTTTCCAGGGTTCCTAGATTTATAGTCTCGTACAGGGGACAGGAACTCCTCATTTTTGCGTTCGTTGACCCTTTGAATATTTCCCTTAACTCAAAAAGGTTTTCTAAATTGGCTACTCCCTTCGGTATCATGTGAGACCTTGGTTTGTCAGTCGATCATTCTGCTTTAGGTTTATGTACATGAGGGTCAGGGTCTACTAATTTCTCCTAAAATACTTCATCGTCAATAGCCATATCTTTAAAATTATTATGATTGGTTAAAAAGTTTATGATTTTTTCATCTCCTTCAAATAACTTCCAATTGGAAATATTTTTGGGCACTGACGGTTTGTAGAGTAGCTCCACAGTGAATTGGGAGGCTTCATAGTCTTCTAGAGGGGATAACCTTGAGGCAGCAGTGGCTAGAGAATCAGCAAGAGTGTTCTTTGTTATGGGGATCGTTGTAACGTTGAAGGCTTCAAAATGTCTTGTTAGTCTATGCACTTCCTGTTGATAATTCCTCAGGTGGGGAGAGTTGTAATGTATAGTGTTCCTTACTTGTCTAACAATGATTTCAAAATCTCTGAAAACCTTCAATTCTTTAATGTTTAAGGCTATGTCTTTCTTTGTCCCTTGTGTTATCACTCCAAGAAACTCCTTAGGGTTGTAGGCTAAGAATGCTTGGTAACTTAATAATGTGGTAGATTTTGTATGCTTGGAACAATAGGATAACTCAATAGCTAACAAAAAGGACCACTTCATACATTCGAATAAGACAATGCTTTTAGAACTCAATGATCAGACGACAAAATCTGAATAAGATGTGAAGAATACTAGTCTAGATAACCAAATACACAATGTGCAGCGTCATACAAGATAGCAAGAAAACCTTTAGTTCAAGTTCATGAGCTTAATAAGAAGATGACAGTTCTTAGAAGATGAACTAAACTGAAATAAAGTACAGAATGATGAAAGTATGAGAAAATCTGTCATTATAAACAAAAGAGGATTGTCATTCTATTATGAATAAAGAGTCTAGTACAATAGCCAAAAAATGTCTCCTAGATTATCCCCCTAGACTCTTAGAAAAGCTAGGCATTTATAGCCTTTTGCAATCAGTTTTCAGATCCTAAAACAATGGATCTGATATTCTAAAAATAGAAAGTCAAAACTGATTTACAAAATATAAGGAGAGATCCTCAAGATGAGGTCAATCTCTATCTTTTGGTCTTCAAACATTGGTTGAAAGTTGATGAAGTGTAGCCTAGCCTTCCAAGGCTCTTTGATCTGTTCCTCTGAAAGTGGAATTCGAATCTGATGATGTGTGCCAAAAATCCTGAAATTCTACCTTTTAAAATGAGTCCAAATGTGTTTGAACAACCTCTCTCTGACCTTATCTCACAAAACTAGCATTTAAATCTGACTTGATAATTCACCACGTATCTATTCCAAGAGGTTTCATCTCTTTCTGGCTCAAAAATTTCTGATCTGGGCGAAATTTCGAGTATTCTAGTCATTACAGGATTTCACCAGCTAATTTACCCGAAAATCCGCTCCTTAGCTGGTAAAAGGTGGAGCTTTCACCAGCTAACTAGTTATAATTCTGCCTTCTGCGCTGGTGAAAGTGCAGATTTTTTCAAAATCAAATTTCTCAGTCATAGAGAGTCTGTTTTGCATGCTTAAATAGTTGATCGACATCTACAAATCCTAAGATTTCCAATGGTGCTTTCAAATATGCATTTGGAGCCCGAGAATCTAGTCAAATTTCCTCTACAAGATTAGGCATTATTCTTTAAAAAATGCCAGTGCATTTTTTATCGCTAACACCTTGTACTAGGGCTTCATACTCGGTTGTGTTGTTTGTGCATTCAAATTCTAGTCTACATGACAGGAAATTCCGTTTACCTTTTGGATCAATGAGGATGCACCCTGCCCCTAACCCTTATTGAGATTTAGATCCATCAAAGTATAAGGTCCAAATTTGTGAGAAAAGACCATCTGTTTCCTTTTTTCTACCACTTTCTTCCTTTCCTCCTATCTGTTATGTGGTTTCTAACACCGGTTCCTGATAGAAGAGGGTTTCCTCTGCCATCGTTGGAAAATTTTCTTGAAAAATCATTTTGGAGTTTTGAGTAAGAGGAACATCAGATGAGAGGGGGGGGAAATTCCCAAAATCAGAGTTGCAAGAATAATTTACTAGCATAGGGAAATCTACCTAAGAAGGTTCATTGAGGGTTTCTAGGTCGGTGACCATATGTTTCAGATATCTTTCCCTATCAATCCTGATCATATTCGGGTGTCCATTTAATGGCAACCAAAGTTGAGCCCATTTTGTACTAAAGTATCCATTTAACTTCTCGAACAAATCTCGACTAAGTAGCCATCCAAAAGATTCTGGGATATCTACTACAATGATGTCAGTTACTTGAACAAATTCCAGGTGTGTCGCCATCCTAATCATGACATCCTTCAGTTCACCCATAACTTTCACCTGGGTTTTATCTAGTTTTATCAAATGTTTATCAGTTTTGAGAGGGGTTGCATTTAGTTTCTTTCATATAGATAGTGGCATAACATTAGAGGATGCCCCTGAGTCAACCAAACAATTATGGAGGTTTTTGTTGAAGACTTCAAATGTCAAAAGGAACGGTGGGACAAAAGGCTTTCCCTTCTTATCTTTAGAGCAGGCATTCACAGTTGGTTTATTTCTTAGATCTGAGAGGGCTATATTTTCCCCTTGTTCAGTGCTTGTTGTAGGATTTTCTACTGACTTCAATGCTTGTAATAGAAATTCCTTTTGCTGAGGGATTCTACACATGTCCATGACCGATATATTTGCCTTTAATTTTTTCAAATCTTCTACTATGTTGTTGTCTAGCTTGGGCGATTCTCATGTATGGATGTTTATAGGATTTCTTCGGGAGACAAAAGGTGCTTTAGGGTGATCGAACGTTAGCTTTCCTCCCAAATTTTGGGCCGTAGTAAGGTCGTTTGAGACATGATAACCCCTACTTCATGTTTGCACAGCCAAGACCTCTATGGGTGGTTCTTGAACCTCAAATAGATCATCAGAAGGCATTGGTAGGTCAAGGTCCCATATCAGCATGGTTGTTTCTTCTAGTGGATCAACTTCTTCCTGATCAACAATATTCATTGTTGAGCTTCTCTATTTTTCGGTAAGGGAAACCTCATCTAAAAACCGGTTGGCCATCAGATGCATGACATGCACCCATTGTGGGCAGTCTCTTTCAGAATGTTTCTCTTGGTGATAGGTATAGAAAGAGTTGGATGCTACATTTCCCACATCAATGTTTAAGTTGGTTGGGGCAGGTTCAATTGCTTTGAAAGGTGGATTTCTTTTTAAAAAGGGTTTATAGGGCCTCTGGCCTTAGTTTCCTTCCCCTGAACTTCTTTTCATGTCTATGATTTCATTTGACAACTTTTTTACCATGCGTTGTAGGTATTCTATGTCTCCACTTCCCTTTTCGGGACCTTGTTATGTTTGTTTCCCTGGGGGTCTATTCAACAGGAGTCATCTTCTAGGAGGAGGTTGAACTTCCTTCTTTCCTAGTGAGACCTGGCCTTCTTTACATCCCTTCATTTGGAATTCTATTCTCTTGGCTTCTTCAAAATTCTCAGCTAAGGTTGTTTTGGCAACCCTCTTCACAAACATGGAAATGGAAGCTAGGAGAGCATTAGCGTATACTTCGATTTGCAACTACTGAGTGGCTTTAGCTTCAGGTTGAAATTTGTTCAAGATAGTGGTGAGTCGTTGATTAAAGTCTTTAACCTTTTCCTTTGAACTCATGGTGGTGGCGAACAACTCAACCATCAAAGGTCATGTAGTGGTTTCTTCTGCAAATTTATCTAGAAAATCCTTTTGAAACTTCGCCCAACTAGTTATGGACCCTACAGGTAAGTTAAAACACCATGTGGAGGCCGAATTCTCAAAAGTATAGGGGAAAATCCTACACACTACATCTTCATGTTGGACATTCATCAGTCTAATAGCTAGTGTGAATTTTTTGATATGGTCTTCAGGAAATCCTGAGGTTTCAGGGTCAAATTTAGGGAGTAACTTTTCTAGATGTCGGGGAAGGTTATGTACTCATCCAGGGATGGACAAAGCATCTCTGGAAAACCAAGGTTGATTATTCTGAGGTGGGTTTCCCCTTTCTTCATTATGATCATTATTATCTTCCATGTCGTCTGACTCTGAAACTGAGCGTTCTAAGTTAAACCCTTCCTCGTCGGAAAAATAGTCGGGCTCGGAGCAGTTATCGGCTGGTGTTTCAGGGATTAGATTAAGAGGATGATCGATTTTGATGAGGGAGAAATCTATTAGGTCTTCTAATGTGTGAACAAAAACCTAGTCAGGAGTGTCGACCACTGGTCTGCTTACTTGTTTTCTACGAGGAAATAACGGAGCTAAGGGCAGTGCTTCGATTTGTAGGGCGTAAGCTCTTGTGATTCTTCGGAACTGGTTCAACTCCTCGTGAGGAAGAGTGTAAGGTATTTCAGGTAATAGATGTTATTCCTCTTGCTGGGGTGAGTTACTCGTTTCAGGAGTACTCAGTGTGTGTGGGTTGTCTTGAGAATGACTAGCCATGCATGTGGGTTGTTTTGAATCTACAGACTATATGATATATTATATCAAAAATATTGTCAGCCATTCATTCTTCGGGCCCTTCTTCTAGCACCAATTCTGTTGAGGGGTCCTCAATCCATTTAACTCAACAGTAGGAACCAAACCTACCATCAAGGCCCAATTAGACTCTGCAGCGTTTAGTGGTGGAATGGTTCTCCAGATCTTTGCGATCCAGCCAATTAATCGATGGGATTTACGTAGTGATTGACAAGTTGTCTTCTTGTGAAAGCTCCTCCTTCAATTGGAACATTCTCTTTTTTGTATTTTCTCTTAAAGGTGGGACCGATACAAGATAAATGTTGGTATAAACTAGTTGGGTAACAAAGGGGAAATTGCTTCACTACAGAACAAGGCTGAGCTTGGGATAACCCTCATGCTCAAGCATGCAGACAATGATTCTTACACCTATGACAAGCCTAGTACTAATACATCAACTTGTTGGCATTTCAATTATTAACTGAGATACAATTTATCATAAGGGAACATACATGCAAAAAATGATGGCAAGAAAAATAGTTTCCTTAGCTCTAATCACCAATCACACATTAACACAACGATTTGTTTACATCATTAGAGGCAAGAATTATAAAAATATTGAATCGGATAACTTATCAACAGATTCATAAACTCTTACTCGTTACAACATCCATTCATGAAATAAAGTTGGCAGTAATTCCTCCTTATGATCCAATCACACACGCTTTTGATGAAAACAGAAACTTGTCTCAGGTCCTAAACATGACTTCTCAATTAAGATAGCTCCAAAATAGTTCTTTACAATTCCAAAAATGAGGGTCTTTGCCAAAAACCATCAACCTCTTCTAACAGGTCGATCCTCTTATTTATAACAAATTATTAACTAAAAATAACTATCAAAAGTGCAAGCTAAGTAAAACAAAACATTGCCACATGGCGCTTCCATCTCTTAGTCTTCTAAGAGTCATCAAATGGTTTCACTTGAGTGGATGACTCTTCTCATACTCCGACCATTTGACGAAGATTTCCTCGCATGTGTTGGCATACGGGGATCTGTATTGGTCCATTGGGGCTGAAAGGATCTCCTTTATTTCCACTGCCCATGCCCGATACTTGACCACTTTAGCTCTTAAATATTGTAACATTGTTTGAGCCTTGATCGGGTGCTCCATGAACTATTGTACTTGACATAGCGCCATGTTCGCCACCTTTTCTATCTCTACAATCCACGATGAGTCTTGTTCTGCGTGTCGTTTGACTATGTCATGCAAGTCGAAAAAGTCCTCGGGTGTGTTGAATTTTGAAAGACCGATGTCTCTAATTGCCTAATTGATCTCGATCTAGCTCCTTTCACAATCATCCCGTTTCTCTTGGATCTTCTGATGAGGTTCTTGGGCCATTTTCACCCAGTATTCGGCGAACTTCCTTATGCAGTCGATGATGTTTTCCCTTAGTACCTGAATGTCGTGTTCTTCGGCGTCGTGGCCCTGTTGAACCGCGTTGATAAACTCAATCCTTTCCATCGCTTGGTGGGATTTCTCATACCATATTTCCATGTCCTTTCACGTTGCCAGTGCCATAAGGGCATCTTCTTGGAAATCGGCAATCCCTGCAGTGAAAAGGTACCCTCATTCATGAATTTACTGTAGGCATCCTTCAGTGCATCGGCCAACTCCTCTTCATATTTCCTCACTCTATCCAAGGTGGCATCTGTTATTGCCATCCCTGCGTCGATAAGCTCGAATGTTTTGGCATGCTCTATGCTAATCAATTTCTCCTCTATGGTGATGAGGATGGAGTTGTCCAGAGTAATCCTCCTCTTCTTGGTGGTTCTTTTCATGATGGATTTACTCTTTCAGTCGTAGGCGATGGCTTGTATATCAACGACCGCATCCACAGGTTTGAGGATTTGTTGCTCTCCCAAAGTAAGTGTGTTTCCCAGGCTCTCGACGGTGTATATATGTTCAAGACTAGGTTCTTGAAGATCTTATGTATGTCCCAAAATTTCGGCTTCTGGTTGTTGCTCATCGGGAGGTAAAGTACTGGCCAAAATTGATGAATCGGGGGCAGGCTCGGTACTTACTTGATAATCGTCTGTCGAGATGTCAATTTCCTGTGGTGGAATCCTTCCTTCTTGTTCGCCCGATCCTATCTCATCCTTTGGGTTGTCTACTTGTGTCCTCGGTGTATCGAGTAGCTCAGTGTCTAAGACACTTTTAACCTCGTGCTCATTCTGTGGACTTCTCTGACTTGGATCATCAAGACCCGGGGCAGATGTTTTCTCAGGTTTTGTTTCCTCTGTGATTTTTACCGGAGTGACCAAGGACACCTCTGAGCTCTCCTCATCGTCATAGATGGTTATTAGATCGAACAGGAGATTTGGTGTACTTTCTCTCCCTGATTTCCTAGCTATCTTGGCCTGAGCCGAAACATCCCTTGGTGATCCGACCTATGGTGTTGAAACTTCAAGGTTATCTGACCTGGGGGTTTCTTCAATTTGTATTGGCTTAAGGTCACAAGGTCCTCCCCAAATTTCGATCGGGTGGTTAGTTGGAACCCTTGTCATCTCTACGAGGTTTGGGTCATTCTGCAACTAATCAATTACTCTTTGTGACTCTGCCATTAAGCGCACACCCCTTGTATGTGCCTCTGGTGTCAAGAACAATCCCCTTCCCTGCACCTCTATTGGCTCAGTCGCTATGATTTCTTCCCTGGCTCTGAGGGACTCTTGAGCTAACTGTTCTATTGTTTCCACATTTTCATCCATGCTCATGGCCTTGAACCTGGTCATGTTTGGGTTGGCCATCCTCTACACCACCTCATCCCAGTCCTGGGCGTTCTCTATGAAGACTTTGTCTTCAAACTTATCATGATCATATGGCCACCAGGATGAAACCTATGATGCATGTTGGAGGACCAGGCCTTTAGGATCATGCTTGTGGAATAGGCCTATAGGGAACCTAAATTCAAGTTGGCTCAGCCCTTCTTGTTTGGCTTGAGCAGTGTCCTTCACCAGATAGAACCCCACATGGAAATCGTAGGGTATGAAGGCTCATTTCTTGTCTTTGACCAGTGTGATGTTATAGCCCTACAAGATGGTCTCATAACAAATTTCTCCTATGACAAGTCGGTCTGGGACATGAGCTGGTAGGAGATTTGGTGCTTCGATGGCCCCGAACACCCTGATGTAGGTGGCATGCTCATCCAAGTACCAATGGCCTACCTTGGATATCATTTTCTTGGTTGTCGTCGATAGCCTTGGGCATTCCTTCTTAAAAAGAATAAAATAAATTCGGTCAATGAATTCATCGCAGATGAGGGAGTAATATTTCTTGTACCTGTTTTCCCATAGCACGTTGAAGTAGATGTGGACCGAGAGTTCTACAACATGCCAACTCAAATTCATGTCGGCGAAGAAGTTCCTAGCGCACATGACATCGAACAGGTACGAGGCCATGTAAAAGGTTGGTGCTTCTCCTTCCTTCAGCGTCTGAGCCTGTTGTACGCAGGTGCTTAGTTGTTTGGAGATTATTGCTCCCCAGTTGAAGCTGCACGCAACGATTGAAACTGTGTATGCCAAAGGCATCCATGCTTATAAAAACTTGGAGCAATCTTTTTCTCTGTATAATCGGCAGATGAGAGCCATCAAATAGATGTATGGCTCCCTCAGGTTGATTTTTCTGTACCATCCATTGCTCCGATTGGTGAATTTATTTTCTTCCCTCCACCATGAGGCCATCAATCAGTTGGTGTCATGTAGTTCATAGAAATTCACCATGAAGTCCGTGTTGAGCCGCTCCTCTGGGTCCCTGAGGTTGTAGTATTTCTGGACCTCTGTTGAGAGGAAAAATTCGATGCACCTGCCATTCTCATCATTAATCAAACATTTATGCTCGTCTGTGTGGTCGATGAGCCACTTCAGGACCTCTATACAGGGTAAAACGGGGTTCTGCTCGCCACCATGTGTAGATATGACCGTCGGATGTTGGGGAACACCTGGTCATCGAGCACCCTTACGTCTGGGTCATTGTGTGGGATATACTTCGGGTATTCTTATCTACTTATCATGTTGAAGAGATCCCCCCACTATGGGAGCTCCACCTTGAATCCAGTGCTTGCCTCTGTATCGCCAAAGGCCGGAGGCTGGATGAAAACTTTATTTTTTGTTGTCTTGACGACAGGCTCCAGCCTAGGGATGTACTCCAATTTCCTCGCGGTCCCTAGAGAGGAACCTTCTTCTGTCTCTGGCTCTTTTAGCTTTGGTGCTCTCGGCGAGCATCTAGTGGTCGGATTGTTCGACGGCATTGTTCCTGCAAAGAGTTTTAAAGACTGTGTAAAAAAACAAAAAAAAACATATAAATTATATCCAGCAAATTAACAGACTTGGATACATACCTTTGAAGCTTGTTAAAACCTGTTTTTTTTTTTTAATCACGGGGTCGATATAGCCTTCGAGTTGCTCATTTTTTTTTGCTCCTTCGGACGCTCTGGAATTCTCTTACACGCAGAATGAATTTGTTCACAATTGTTCAAGAGATTTTAAATAGGGAAGATCTTACTGTGTCGCATCAGCCATTGAATTCGGGTTATGACTGAAAATTCAATAAATCTGTCACTGAATATTTAGAACTTAAATTCATCGTGGGGTGTCGGTGTAGGTGCGGGTGGTGATGTGGTTGTTGGACACACCTACCACACTTAGAGGGGGGGTGAATGAGTGTGGGGATCTTTTTCCCAAAACTTCCCTCTTAGACAAAACTCATTAGTTAGCATTTGACATTTACTCATTACTCATTGTTGTCATTAATAATAAGCTAGATGTGAATACATATCAGTAATATATCATCATAAAATCATCTCGACAAGGAACACAAGATGTATGTACAATTTTTCTTTTTATTATGGACTTCAATCCGAGGGTTTTTCAGCAACAACTGAATAGAGGACAACTCTACAAGAGCACCAGCTCTATATGCAAGACTCAGCTTACATTCATAGCACCAACTGAGATGAGGCAACAATCCTCAACAGATATTATTTTGTACCATAAACAAGAGCATCAACCATGCACCAACCTATGCCAAACAACCTGTAATCAACCTGTACCATAAAC
>SNQJ01S0270101.1:0-11743 GCA_010110895.2 Picea sitchensis
ATAAAGAAGATTTTGCATATTGTTCTTGTATATCTATTGTGGTGCTTTTGTATTCAGTCTTTGGTTCTTAACAGAAGCATGCGATGACCCTAGATCGTCCCATTGTGCTCCACTGCAACCTGCGACGATTCCTGTAGGAATTGTTGGAGATAGCCATTTTTTATTTTTTCTACCCAGTTTTGCCTCAACTGCCTGGGATGAAATTCTGACACTAGTGAATGATTGATTTATAAGTTTGAAGCTTGCATTTGATTGATTTTTGAAAATTGAAAGTTTTCTTTGTAAATTTTGCAAGTTTTGCTTTTGTTTTTTGTCACAAGGGTATAATCTCTAAATCTTGGTCCTGAGTGCTTGTTTGACAAGGAAACCTTGATTTATTTGGAGTTTTGGATTGCTTTTACTTTTTGGATTGTTAGTTGATTGAGAGACAAATTTTGTTTGTATTTGACAAAAGGTTATCTTATCATTTCATTTTTGTCTACATTATGAACTTGATTTGAGAGTAG
This sequence comes from Picea sitchensis, assembly GCA_010110895.2. Lineage (NCBI taxonomy): Eukaryota > Viridiplantae > Streptophyta > Pinopsida > Pinales > Pinaceae > Picea > Picea sitchensis. The sequence continues at coordinate 507 of SNQJ01S0270101.1, forward strand.
TGTTGAGAATGTGCTAATTTTCTTGGATTACACTTTCTTTTCTTCATTACATCTCTGATCTGATTTGAGAAAGAATGAACTGAAGTCATTCTTCTTTTTAGTAGTCTTTTACAAGAAAATTGGTGCATTCGAAATATTTGTTAAAAGAGAAAAATTGGAAAATCTAGTAGTTTTTTATTATTTGGTATCTTTTTTCATTTAAAAATTGAGAAATTGTGTTTCGTAGCTTTTGTATTTCAAAAAGAGACACCTTCTCCCTACTGTAATTAGAGTTCATCAAATTAAAAGATTGCATGTCATCTCTTCTTGCATTTTATTGGGTCAAGGTAAAATACATCATCAGTTTCATTTATGTTTCCCTTTTGAGTAAGCAACAACCTTTAAAATACAATGCAATTTTAAAATTTATTAGCAACTTTTATTTTCTAGAACTTCTCTACACCAACATTAGCTAGGATAACACTTTGGAATAGGTTGTAAGGCACACTCTCTAAGGCATCAAAACACACAATAGTATCTTGTGATAGGGAGAGTTCAAATCCACTTGCTACATTTTGTCCTGGGAAGTCCTTCTAACACAAGGGTCAATCATGAGGTCGCATTAGGACTGACAGAGTTTCTGATCTGGAATGGATCACAGAGACAAAATGGGTCTAGGAAGGCCCAAAAATCAAATTTATCGGAATGGCTTCAAAACAAACATGTACGTAGGCCTCGTCGATATAAACCCAACGCAACTTGAACATGCTCAAATGGACGTCGTATGTGAAAGATATCGCGTTCTGTTTGTTTCGTCAAATAGGCAAAATTTGATGATTGTGCAGTTTGTACAGTCTGTACAGTGCTAACGTGGCAGTTGATTGTACAGGTCGTACGACCATACAATGATGTGGAAGGTACAGTGGCATGCTAACAGGGCAGACATGCAAGCAGATAGGTGGACGAGTCAGATTGTGACACGTGGCACCACTGCAAGGGTGACATGTGGCACGGGCTGATGTGGCAAGGTCGTACAATTGTATGACACATGGCATACTATTTGGCAAGTGTTATGGTGCCATGTGGCCCAATCTTGGGCTGCCATGTGGCACCCTTTTATTGGACAGTTTGGTTGGAAAAAATTGTATGGAACGCACTGGAGTTGAACTCGTGACCTACGGTCTGGGTGGAGAGACTTGGCAGGGTCGGGCTACCAGCCCGCCCACTTTGTTTCTTGTTTACTATAGTTTAAATCTAATATTTAAACTTGTGAAAATTTATAACGGGTGGAGAATAGGGCTGAGGCTTAGCCCCAGCCCCAGAGCTTTACGATATGACCCATACCACCAGACCACTCTCTCCGTTGTATTGGCGCGCGCGGATAACCATTGGAGCCTGGCCCCCGATTGCTGGCATATACCACATGACCCGGACCTTCCAAAAGGGATAGCGCAGAGTTGTTGGGGTTATCGCCCAGTAGGTAGGGCTAGCCCGTCGACCAAGGCGCATAACCATAGGCTTGCAGCCAGGCGCTACAACAGATTAAGCACGTGGAGCTCAGAGCTGTGGGCACATGGCCACAACATACGACCAGGGCCAAGAATCTAGGGGGGGCAGCAATTCAGCTCTAGACCAGGGCTACATGGGTGCGCGCAGGTGACCAGAAACCTGAAGATAAGGGGTTGCGCCCTAATTTTGGGCCCAAAGTGTGTTTTCAACCATACAATAAAGATTTTAATGGAATTTTAACCAGTTTCGGGAGATTTAATCCATTTTTGGAGGTTCTTGGGCCCTTTTTTAGGCCAGATCTTGGGGGGAAGTTGGGATTTTGTTGTGAACTTCAAGTCTATATAAACCAGAAGTTCTTAAAGCCATGAAGGGAGGTTTAGAACAGATAAATGTTGAAGAATTGAAGAGCCAAAGCCATTTTTATGCATGGAATCCATTGAGGAGAGCACCTTTGCGGGCCATTTCTAGGAGCTTCGTTCATCCAATTTCGGTGCCGTCAGTTTTCTTGGGTTCTTGAGATCTAGTAGAACACAACCAGATCAGTTTGTAATCCATTTGCAACTCTTTTTATGTACTTTTGAAGCTTTGAATAGAAATAAGAAATCCTCACCCATTGAGACAAAGGCCCGGAGACGTAGGCAAGATTGTCGAACTCCGTTATCATTTTGATGTTTATGGTTTGTTGTTTCTTGATGCTTATTTCCAGATATGTATATTTCTTTATGGCTGCCATGTTTCTTTATTAATTCTTCTTCTTTCGTCAAATTCCTAAATGGTTAATTAATTTTTGTTTTAAAACTCAACCATTGTCGTTAAAACATCTTTTTGGATCAGTTACTCACCCTGCTTCGTTGGTCTTAGTGTAGAGATTGCGCGTATTATTGGGGGTAACTTGAGAATAAAATCTCGTGGGGACCTTCTAGAGTTGATTTCAGGCTTAGATACCCTACCTTTGCGCGTGGATCGGATTGTCGATTGTTTCCCCAAGCAGCATTGTCGTAATTAGTAACCTTAGTGGCCTATCTCTTTAGGGTATTTACACGAGGTGATTGTGGAGGGGAAATTATTCATGGTACCTGGAATCGACGTTGGCCAAACTCACTCGGGCTCCTTGGAGGGTATACCCACAATTATGTGTGGGAGCTTGCACCAGGGTGTAAGTACGTTAAGTAGGTCGTCAATGTAAATTGTCCACCCGCTTTATCCCAGCTCCTTCTTGTCTTGATTTTGCGATGTTGGATTTCATCACCAACTAGTGACTTCGAAATAAGAAGGTTTGTTTGTGTGCTTGATTTCTAGATTTTATTAGTGAATGATGTTTGTTTCTCTAGTTGGCCATAGATTTGTTTCATTCTTTATTTGGTACGGACAACATCGACCCTCATTGTTCACATAGGATGCAAGGGCTACCTCTGGAAGATCTGAAAGATTACGTTCCTTTGCTTCTTAACTCACCAGAGGGTTCTCCTTAAGGAGCAGTCAATAATGACATATCCTCTAAGATTGGAAGCTCTACTCCATTGGAGGAGTCAATACTTCTCGTAAATCCGTTATTGAGTGTTGTACAAGATCCGCATTTGCTCCAGATAAATTCATTGGGAGACGTTGTTGCTGAAGAGTATATTGAAATACCTATTGGACCTCACACAGATTCTAGTGTAGACGATCCTTTTTTTCAAAGTGAGTAATTTAGAACTCCAGTTCACACTGCTGGAAATTTTGATCCTAGCTCTCCTGGTCCTAGTCGTACTCTTTGAAGAACTTCTTCGAGACAAGATATTTTTGATAAGCTAGGAATGAGTCATTTATGCTCAAGAGCTTCTAATCAACCAATGGCATCACACACGCCTGTGATTTCCACTACTTATACAGTAAATTTAGATCATTTTACTGGCACAGCTAGTAATGTCGTCACAGTTTCAAACCAATTGTTGGTTGGTTCTCACTTGATTCTTCCTCTCCAACTCGCTAACTCTACCATGGTCCCACAAGCTACGCCTGTTTCTACCAAAAATGTGGTTACCACTCAATCTCCTATTGGAACACCGCTTCCGCTTAGATCTAATCTGTCACTTCCCCCTGGGTATAATGCTTTGAATACTTCCATTGCCAATACTGTCCAGAATCCATCTAGATGGTCTAATATTTTTGTTCCTCCTGGGTATAATGTTGCTAGTCATTTTGTTCCTACACCTACCCATGTTCTCTTTGGGGGGCCTTACATTCCTCCTCCACCTTCGCCTGGAGGATCTAATTGTCCTGGCCCTAGTAGCTCCAATCAAGTTGGAGGCACCAATCATTTTTCGCTTCTTGTTTTTAGATTCCTGTTGGAGGTCAACCTCAGGTTGGGGGGCAAGCTCAAGTTGGAGGCCATAACCCAGTTTATTGAAAAAGTATACCTAGATTACAATCTCAACCTTGGAATCTTCCTTTCCAAGGGAATCAACAATCGTCTGGGGGAAACATCCTCAAGTTAATTCTTTTATACCCCCTAATCTCGCGCAACTGTATCCAGGTTCTACGAATCCTATTTGGGGTCAAAATTTTCAGTTTAATGCTCCTTTCCAAGGAAGTTTACCTAATCAACCAACTCCTCTTGGCTATTCGACTCAAAATCCTCCACCACCGAATTTTTCAAGACTATCTAACTATCTACATACTACTTATGGTCATACTGGTATACCTACGGGACTACCTCCTCAAAACTACCAGTTTGCTCAAGTGAAGAGACAGTTTCCCTTTCTTGCTACCTTGGATTTACCAGATTTATCTAGGATTTTGAATGATCCTATTTTTCATTCTCCTTATTGGCCTGTCATACCTGCCAAATTTCCATCGGACATTCCTAAATTTGACGGTCGATCGGGAGAGGACCCAAATAATCATGTCATGACATTCCATCTTTGGTGTTCATCTAATTCATTGATGGATGAATCCATTAGATTATGACTTTTCCAACGAACTCTTACGGGTTCGGCGACCAAATGGTATATTGAGTTACCATGAGGATTCTTTAATGACTTCAATACCTTGGCCATGGCATTCTTAACACATTACCAATTGCCAATTCGATATGAGACAGGAACTGAAATTTTAAGTTCATTTAAATAATCCTCTTCTACTCACATTTCTGATCATATTCATGAGTGGAGGAGGAGAAGATGCTTAATCAAAGTTACCCTTCCTGATCAACTATTGGTCGAGTGGTTTACCAAATCACTCATTGGTCCTATAGCCTGTGATGTTGCCATGGGAGGTGTCGTCACTAAAGAGCAGGCGATTAGTCGTGCTCAATATTTGGATCTCCTTTATTCGCAAATGGGCACACTATATGACTTAATTCTTGATGCTCCTCGTCCATCTACTAATCCTACTCCAACACCTCCAACAACTTCTCACATTGTTGATGGTGTGATTGACACTTTTCATGATGAGACTCAGTCTAAACAAGCCAGTCATGCAAATTTCAAGTCTACTACTTCTAATGTACAAAATACTCCTAATTCGACTCCTTCCCCCGGTAAAAATCAAAATAAAAAGAAAGGAAAGGGTAGGAATAAGGAGGACAAAAATAATAATCAACAATCTGAGAAAACCAAAACACAACCTACTGATGATAAAGACAAGCATAAACCTCATTATCCTTTCCTTATATGTGGTGAGGATCATTATACAAAAGATTGTCCACGACGTTCTGAGGTTATTAAGTTCCTGCAAGGTACCGGGACACCTCCTACACCCGTTGTCTTGTCACAACCATTTCCTTCTCAACATCAGGCCCAATTGGTCATTCATGACCAACCTTCTCCCTCTACCACATCCTATGTACTTATGTGTACTGGTGACTCCAAAAAGAATGAAGTTGTAGTCGCAACTCCAGCCAAAGATTATTCTCCTTCGAAAGAGAAAGTTGATGATTCACCATCTTTGTTGATTCAACCTCCTCCACCAAGTTCACCTCCAAACGGTCCTCTTCATCTCGAATGACCGGGCCTAGATACGGTTCTTCATCCTCCTCCCAAGGGCGTTGTTCGAAAGTCCTCATTTAATCCTCATGCACATGCTACCCAAAACTACAGTATTGTGCAAGCGCCCTCTGCGATGTCGGCTCTCAAAGTCCTTCAAAGTTTTCCTACTCAACGGAAGGCATTGTTAAAGGCTATTGGTGGAATTGATCCTACCGATACCAATTTGATAATCTTTGACTTGGAAGATCATATTCCAAGGCTTCCTCCTCAATAAGCATTTGAAATACAAGTTGTTGTGGAAAATAAGAATATTTGTCGAACCGTTATTGACGAAGGAGCCTCGACTTGCGTCATGTCCGTCACTTATTGGAAAGTTATTGGCTCTCCTGCCCTTACCGAGTCGCACAATACTGTTAAGTATTTTAATGGTACATGGTTTAAACTTTATGGTGTTCTTCCTTCGTTGTCTATTATGTTAAAAGGTAAGGTTGTTAATGTCGAGGTTGAGGTCTTTGATGCACCTCTTGATTATAACCTTCTACTTGGTCGTAGCTGGATTGATTCCATGCACGCAATTGTTTCTACTCTTTTTCGTGTGTTATGTTTCCCACACTAAGGAAAAGTCATTACTCTCGATCAATTAGCCTTCTTTAATTCTGATTCACGTACTAGAAACGTACCTTTCATTTTGAAAACACCTCTCGGTTATGAGAATGTCGGCGTGGGTCTTTTAAAATATTCAATGGTAATGGGTACATTTCCTATTCCACCACCCGATATTCCTCCTCCTTTTGTCGCCTCGATTAACATGATATCAACCTTTGTTAGTGAAACCCCTGAGTATTATAACCCATGGATAGTTCCTAGCTCTGACGACTGTCTCCGTTACGATGATCGAATGCCTTTAAGTCTGGTAGAATCAGCTTATCAAGCTATTCAATTGGCAACTCCTTCTCCTCCTTCTCTCTGTGATACATCTCCTGATCCATTTCACGTGATCTTTCCTATTCATGAGATGATCATGACAGTCATGTATATGGAAGATACTCCATGGAACGATGAGCATCATCATTCTATTCTCTTCCTGGAATCTGAGACCATAGAGAGCTATCAACGGATTTCGACTCCGTCTACCGTTGTTGTTATTTCCTATGTTCCTGAATCAACACACGATGTTTTGTATGAAGGGAAATTGGGTAATATTTCACCTACCGTCCCTCTTGACATATCGATTAAACCCAGAGTCATGGGAAATGTTCCTATCGGTGCCTTGTGTTCTATTGATGAGTTACGTACTTATAAAGCCTTTTTCCAAGAATTTTGTGACGTTTTTTCCTGGAGTTATGAAGAAATGTCTAGTTTGATCTTGATATTGTTGTGCATGAGAGTAATACTTACCTAGACGCTAAACCTGTTCGGCAGAGACTTCGCCCAGTACATCCACGTAAATCTATTGCTATTAAGCTTGAAGTTAAAAAAATTCTTAAAGTTGGTTTTGTCTATCTTGTGGCTTTGACTGATTGGGTTTCCAATCTTGTTCCGGTTAACAAGAAACAAGGCATGATCCGTGTTTGTGTAGATTATAGGGATATAAACAAAGATTGTCCCAAATACAATTATCCAACCCCTTCCATTGACCAGATTGTTGACGATTGTGCCGGGAGTGAAATCTTATCCTTGATGGACAGTTTCTCTGGCTATAATCAAATCAATATTTTGCCTGCAGATCAACATAAGGCTGCTTTTATTTTCCCTTGGGGAACCCTCGCATACCAAAAACTACCTTTTGGCCTAAAAATTGTTGGTGCAACTTTTCAGCGCGCTATGTATTATGCTTTTCATGACATTAAGCACATTGTACAACCCTATCGAGACTATCTACCAGTGCATTCTATGTGTCATCAAGACCACCCAGCACATCTACAAGCCATTTTCCTACACTGCCATTATTATTGCATACGATTGAATCCACACAAATGTGTTTTTTGTGTGGAGTCTGGATGACTTCTTGGTTTTATCATGTCTATACATGGGATTAGGGTAGACCCCTTGAAGGTTGAGGCTATTCTCAATTTACCTCCTCCTTCCACACTATGCCAACTCCAAAGTTTGCAAGGGAAGGCAAACTTTTTGCGTCGATTCATTCCCAACTACGTTGAATTAACGAAAGGATTTACTCGACTTCTTGAGAAAGGTTACGATTTTGTATGGGATGACACTGTAAATAAAGCCTTTGAAGCTTTCAAACTCTCCCTAACCCGTACACCATTGTTGTTTCCACCCGATTATAGTTGAGATTATTTACTGTACTTAGTTGTTTCGGAGTCTACCATTGTTATGGTTCTAGTCCAAGAGGATGATTCACACAATGAACATGTTATATACTATTCGAGTCGGTGTCTCACGACCACCGAAACCAAATACCTACATGTGGAGAAACTGGCCTTGGCAGTTGTTCAGGTTGTTCAACGTTTTCGTCACTACATCTTATTACGTAGAACCAGAGTCATTTTCGATTGCAACCCCATGCAACACATCCTTAATCAACAATTGATGGGAGACAAGTACTCTAAATGGATAGTTATTCTCCAAGAGTTTGATTTGGAGTTTGAACGCACCAAGTCAAAGAAGTCTTTGGTTTTTGTGGAATCGATATGTGACCTTCCCTCTATTGAAACATAAATTGTGGCAGAGGATTCCTTACTTGATGAATCTCTCTTTCTGATTAGTTCTGACGACATATGGTATCGAGATATTACCATTTATCTCCAAACCCAAACTTTCTAGCTTGATCTTTCTAGTACAGATCGTCTTTGAATTAGGTATCAAACCCATCAAAACATTATCCTTGGTGATACCCTTTACCGTCGTGGTATTGATTCCATATTTCGACGATGTCTTACCTATGATGAAGCTGAGAAAGATTTGAATGTTTGTCACTCTGGAGCATGTGGCGATCATATGTCTGGGTATGCCACTGCCCAAAAGATATTACGAGCTGGTTATTTTTGGCCTTCATTATTTAAAGATTGTATTACTGTCATCTAGAGATGCCACGCTTGTCAAACCTACAACACTAAGATATGATCTCACCCTGATCCTCTTCACCCTATAGTTTTCGTTGGCCCATTTGCTAAATAGGGCATTGACTTCATGACATGTAATCCTCACTCGTCTAGGGGGCATGGATACATCATCGTAGCTATGGATTATTTCACTAAGCGGGTCGAGGCGATGCCTACATTTGATAATACCAGAAAAACTGCAACATTATTCATATTCAATCATACCATTACCAGGTTTGGTGTCCCTTAAGCCATCATCACTGATCACGGTAGTCATTTTCATAATTTCATGATGTCTGAACTTATCGAGAAGTTGGGTCTTCGACATGACAACTCAACCCCATAGTATCCATAGACCAATGGCTAGATTGAAGCAATCGACAAAGTTCTCACTACTATGCTTCGACGAATGGTAGGAATTCACAAGTCAAGTTGGCACACGATGCTCTTCTCGGCATTATGGGCCTATCGGACATCCATTAAGTCTTCCATGGAGTTCACACCTTTCCAATTAGTATATTGTATTGAAGTAATTTTGTTAATTGAAAATGAAATCTCATCTTTGAAACTAGTTGTCAAACTTCTCCCTAACACCTTAATTGAAGATGAACGTCTTTTGTATTTTATGCAATTAGACGCGACCTATCGTGATGTTGCCTTAGTCATTGAAACTTAGAAAAAACGTGTCAAAGCTCAATATGACAAGTATGTCAAACCACGTGTATTTTCTGAAGGTGATCTAGTTCTCCTTTACTAACAAGATCATGATTTACTAGGGGCCGAAAAATTTGAGCCCGTGTGGCGGGGTCCTTATATTGTGAAACGAGTGTTGGAGAAAGGAGCTTATGAGATGGTAGATTATGATGGAATTCCTTTGAGTCAACCCAGAAATGAGATTTACTTGAAGAAGTACTATGCTTAAATCATTTTTGCATGAGTGTTGTGTATTTTTAGTGTATCATACTCTTGTGTGCTTTTTCGTTTTTTGGTTCTACCTTTCAGTTGCTTACCTTGCATTGTGCTTGGTTTCTAGATGTCATTGTCTTCACTACCCTATATTGGCTTCACTGATGGCGCTAGTCATAGTACTCAAAACTTAGCATCTGTTGCTTGGGCAATCTATGCACCTACGAATGAATTGATCAGTCTACATGGTGTTTGTCTTGGTCGTGCAACTAATAATATCGCGGAATATAACACAGTTATTGAGTTGTTAATTGATGTCGTTTCACTTGAAATCTATCATCTTATTGTATGAATTGATTCACAGTGAGTATTACTACAATGGAGTAACATTTATTCCATCTGAAGTCCTACTTTGTTAAAGTTATATTTATGAATTTACCTCTTGGAACGACATTTTGATTACATCGAATATCAACACATTCTTAGATGTCTAAATACATTGACAGATGCATTGGCTAATTATGTGTTAGACAGACATTTGAGACATTTATAAATCCAATCACACTTTTACAAAAACAAGTAAGCCGATAAGAACTTTATATTCATAACAATTAAAGTTTACAAAAAAGTGTTTTGTCTGAAGACGAAAATATAAAAAATGTGAAGCTCATGGCTTCATGTCCAAAAAGCATCAAGGATGCTACTCACTATAACAAACGACTATCTGTGCTACTTTACAGAGCAGTCAACCAATAGATGCAGATACACCCATTGTGTGGCATTGATAGTGCCTAGGAAGCTCATCCACCATGGCATCAGGGACATGCATGGTTAGTCCCTCCAGGTTATGCTCTATAGCCTCGAGATCTACGACAACTACCCCTGCTACATAACCTCTCTCTTCGTGCCTCTGGATGGGTGTTAAGCAATAATATTGGCTCATTACCCATTAATTGGGGCATATTACATTAGTAATGTTATTTTCTTTATGTCGGCTTTATTCCATTAGTTGTAATTATATCTCCTAGTCTCCTATATATACCAAAGAGACATTTTCATTTGGAATCATCTTGGAATTGTACATTTATGTGGGCATAAGGAAGTTTCCCCCTCGAAGAGGCATATTATCTGAATTTCTCTCTTTTTCAAGGCGTTGAGTACTTATTCTGAGGTTTTTCTATGCTATATTGATATTTGGTTCTTAACATATGGTATCAGAGCTCAAGGTCTTGGCCTTTCGTTGCTACATCTGAGACACCTTGGAATTCTCGCTATAAATTTTTTTATACAACATTTAAGAAGGAACGACTTGGAGGATATTTAGTAGACGAATCAAGGTACGTTGGGTTAAAATTTCAGCTCCTGAGGCCTTATAATTTCGTAGATACACCATGTGCAAGATAGGGTTCTGGAATCATCTTGAACTGAGTCATTGCGGGATTTTCGCTATAAGTTTTTTTCTGTAACGTTTCAGACCCTGAAATATGGAGGATATTCACATAAGTTAGTAAGGTATCTGTGGTAAAAATTTTAGCCTCTGGGTCGTCTCAAATTTGTAGATACACCCTATGGAAGATAGGGTATCTGACTAGTCCTATTGACTAGTCTCAATAAGGTGTTCCAGGTAAAACTCATAACTTCTTCCTAGAGTATCCAAATTGAGTGAGACTAGTTGCATTGGATAGTGGATAGTCTGTAGTATTTCTGGTATGAGTTTCAGAATTTTATATCAATTATTTTGTGTGGGGCACGCTATAAAAGTGACATCTCCCGTAAAGGCCAAAAATCAACAAGTTGTGGGGAAGTTACC
>SNQJ01S0270103.1:0-11743 GCA_010110895.2 Picea sitchensis
ATTTAGAGGCCATGTTATCCTCTAAAGCTACAATTTATAGTGCCTAAGATTGCAAGTTTTGGTTGCAATGATTTTCACAACCAGATTTCCCAAGGATTTGTGCAAAAATAGGCATCGATAAGAGAGGAAGTATGAGTACCCCTTATCCCACAATAGGGTTTCCAAGGACTCTAGCATCCAACTATCCAACATTAAACTATTTCTAGATAGAACAAATGGGGAGCTTATTACAAATGGGTGTCAACAAGAAACTATAGAGGAAGTGTAGTCCCTAAAGAAGAAAAAACAGAGATGTTTGATATGGGGAGAAGCGAGATGAAGAATGAAATCCCAAGCCATGTCGTTGAAGGAAGGAGATGACAATAATATGTTTTTCCATAAACACGCAATAACCAAACAATCTGAGAATATAATATAGAAAATATACAATGGTGAAGGGCGATAATATGTGGCCTTTATGGACATTGCAAAATAAGCATTTAGATATTACGAGAAAGTCTAACTATAGCCTAGAAGAGAAACTATAAGCAGTAACCTAGCTATATCTTCCTTCTTTTGCAATATGGTGGATCAGCAATAGAATGAATGACTTCTTCAACCAATTTCAAGAGAGGAATTGAAGTATTGAACTCTAAAGGAAGTTTTGAACTCAAACAAGGGTCAGGGTCAAGCAATGGCACTACCAAAAAATTTAGGGGTTTTGGGGATATTGTGGGAAAGGAATTGATGCAAGTTGTTGAGGAATCACGCTTAAAAGTTAGATACTTGGACCTTACAACTCCCTCCACTTTCATCGCCAATATTCCAAAAACTAGTGACCCCACTTGTTTTGATCAATTCACACCCATTCCCCTTTGTAAAACTAGTAGACTATAGAATAAGCATGTTAGTTCGAAAGGAGTATCTAGAGAGTACATAGCTTTTTAGATGGAGGAATAATTCATGATGTGATCGGAATCACATAAAAGGGCATCCAATTTGATCAAAACCAAATAGTCCTAGTCTTTGTAGCAAAATCGATCTATCAAAGGTGTATGATCGAGTAAGTTAGCTCTCCCTAAGATTAATTTTGAATCGAGCAAGGTTCCATCCTAGCATTATCAACTAGATCAAGCAATGCTAGTCAACTAGGAGTAATGTCGTGCAAATAAATGGATCAATAAGAAGTTTATTTTAGCCTAATAGAGGTTGTAGACAAGGTTGTCCTTTGTCTCCCCTTCTCTTCCTCCTTGTTGAAATCTTGAGTAGGCCTCTTCCATTCAAGTCAACAAGGCACCCGAAATGGAGTTAAGGTGGTTGGGCAGATTGCAATACCTATATTCTCTTTCTAGAAAATATATTGTTGTATGGGAACAACATTGTTTGTGATGCAAAGGAAGTGGAAAAAGCTCTCAATCTCTTAAGCAATGTCATAGGCATGGAAATCAATTTCAGGTAATCTTCCATTTGTTATCATATGGTTCCCCAAGGTCAAAAGGACTTGATAGGAGGGTTTCTTCTCCAACCCAATGTCTTCTTTGAAAATTGTATGAAATACCTTGGCTTCCATCTAAAGTCAAATGATGACCAACACATATTGGATATGGCTCATGGAGAAAATTCAACATCATGTCTCATTGTGGTGCAATAGATGGTTGTGTCTAGGCAATTCCAATGTATTGGATGCGGCTTACTTATATCCCAAAACTAGTGCTCTACGAGCTCATAAAGATGATGATAAAAAAATAGTCGATGGATAATAAAACGAAAGATGGCATTTCCCTTGTAAAATGGTAGAGGATTTCCTTCCAAAATCATTGGATAGTTGGGGTTAGAAGGATCTAATAACTTTTGCAAAACCTCTCACTATGAAAAGCACTTGGACATTCTTAACGCACCAAGGCATGGAAAATATTGAGGCAATGAATCATGATACAAAAAAAATATTGCCCCCATGCAACTACTTGAATGAATATGCTCCCAACGGAAGACCATTGTAGGAGGATTGTTTTTCTAGATGGCCATTGTCCAAGCCTTTGATGTTATTGGAAAAAATGTACTTTGGATGGTGGAAGATGGCGGGTTTATAAGGTTGAGGGCAGACCCATGGGTGGGTGTAAGGGATAATTTTAGACTGTCGCCAGGGCAAAATGTTTCTCTCCATTCAAGAAACCTCTCCACCTATTCATGTGCTTTTAGTTATGTTTTAAGCACCACCTGGTGTAAGGGATGGAAGTGTTCATCCAATTTGCATCTCCCTCCCAAGTTTGAGGCAGAATGATCATTGTACATACATCTCTTAATAATATCGATGATGGAGTTGACAACTTTTCCCGACCTTATGGTGTGGGTTGGGAACCCAGATCAAGGCAAATATATTATTAAACTCGAATACAAACTCCTTCATGCATAGGTTGGCAAACTCACAAGTTAAAGTCACCAAGACAATTTGATTCAAGTTTGATTTGTGAGTCTAAATCATACTCATGAGTCAAGATCACTAGATTGACTCAAGTCCAATCCAAACTTAGAGGCATTGACTCAACTTAGTTGCATCAAAGCACAAAATCAAACTCAAGAGTTGACTTGCACTAGGAAAAGTTTGACGCATTGTAGCTATCGATTCATACCACTTGTTTCCTTTCCAACACCTATAATTTGTCCTTCAACTTGCAAGTACCAAAACTGATGTGATAGCATCCTCTCTCTCCAATGCTAACATCACCAATAGTTTTGGTGTCATGCCTTGTGGGCCCTCTTTAGCTTGTGGTTGTTATCTATGTGATGTCCATAATAATTGTCAGTCTTACTGCTACAATGTCGTATCCCAATGCTTGAGATTTTGCTCCATGTTAATACTCCCATAGTTGTGTGTTAAGTTTGTTGTGAATAATCTAACATGCATAACACTTGTGAGGCATGAGGGATTTACAAAGCACTACCCACACCAAATGCATTGTCAATCAAAAAGTTAGCTTTGCTTTGGGTACGAGTCCCCAGGTTTATGTGTTCTGACATCATAGTTTATGGCCCAATTTTAGCTTGTTCTTGGTATCTTTGTGATGATAATTGAGTCTTACTACTACAGTGGTATACCCCATAAGTGGAATTTCATTCCACAACGGTATATCTATGCTTTGTTGTTTGGGTACCTAGACCAGCGAAAGTTTGGACAAAATTTAATTTGGAAAAGGGGAAGTGGGAGAAATTAGTTAAAGGGCCTTTTGCTAAAAGACATTAAAAAGACATATTTGGAATCATCTAACCCTAGAATATTTAATCAAGAACATGCAAATTGCTAAGCAACATTAGTATATTTATGTTGATGTTTTTTGTAACTTCAAAAGGTATTCCCGCAAGTGGCCTTGGTGTCGAGCATGTGGGAATCTTCGTTGGCACTACATTGGACTCTTCGTTTGGTGAAAAACCCCTTGGATTGGAGCTTAGGGCTCCGTGGGCTTGTTGATGGGCTTTGGGAGCTTGTGTTGGGGCTTCGCACCCACACGTGTGAATAAAGAATTCTAATTTAACTCACTTTGGACTCCTATAAAAGGATAGGAGAGATTGGGACATCTCATTGTGACATTATGGAGTTAGCATAAGTGAGTGAGCACTTGTGCTAAGAGGCTTGGTGATTTCAACAACAGAAATTCTGCAATTTTAGCAAATCTGGCCTAGGGTTTCTTGGGAATTCTGATTTTTTGTTTTCATCCAAGGAGAGGCCACACGTGTAACAATCGTCCAGCTGGAAAAGGCAGGCCGCACGTGTAAGGGACAAAACAGGGTCGCACGTGTGAAATTTATGGGCATGAGACAATCCGTACACACTAATGTCAGCAGTCCGTACAGCGAATGTCAGCAGACCGTACATGTGATGTCTGCAAATTTGTAAGTTGGGAGTTGTTCCCCATATTTCGTTGAATTTAATTTTGCTGATTTTTGTGGTTTTGAGAGGACTAGTTTTGTCCTCATATTTGGTAATCATGTGACTGTTGAGAGGGTTGATTTTGCCCTCAAAATTTCTGAATTTGAAGGTTTATAGAAAAAAAATTGTGTCTCATGTGCATGGACAATTTATCTATGATCTTTATGTTTTTGTTGCTGTAATTTTCTGTCATAATTTCAGTGTAAAATTATTTAGTGATAACAACCCTAAGGTTTACTGTTTGGGTCACTTGGAAGTAATTTTCAGATCCGAAATTAGATGCATAAAAATTGACATGGTATTAGAGTTGAGGCTTTGAAGATAGAGAAGATTCATTTTCTTGAGACACTAGAAGCTGCATATTGGTGGTACAACAGATTTGTTGTTGCGAATTTTTGTTTTGTTATGGGCAGATAACAATGGTGAACACTCTTAAGATTGAAGACCAGTTGGAAGGGGCAACAACCTTCTAGGCTTGGAAGGCCAGGATTCTCCTCCTCTTGGAGGAGAATGATCTCGAAGAGTCTGTTGAGATGGTGGTTCCAAGTCCTAATGATTCGCAGGAATTGGCAGCTCATAGGAAAAAGGAAATAGAGGCCAAGCGGGTATTGTTGTATTCCGTGAAGGATCATTTGATTCCTCATAGTTTCGAGAAGAAGACAGCCAAGGATATGTATGATGCTTTGGTGGGCTTGTACCAAAGCAGGTATGTAGATCGAAAATTGATTTTGAAACATCAGCTCCAAGCTATTGAAATGTCCAGTTTGGACACAGTTGTTAGCTATCTCATGACGATCACTCAGATTCGTGATCATCTTGCAGCCATTGGTGAAGCAGTCGATGATATTGAGTTGGTGAATGTGACATTGAGTGGTCTTCTCGGGTCTTGGGAACCATTTGTGCAAGGGATTTGTGCACGAGAGAACATGTCGGATTTTGACAGATAATGGACTGATTGCATCCAGGAGGAGGCTCAGTTAGAGTCCAGGGATGGCAAGCAAAAGGCAGGAGTGATGAGAACCAAGCCCCGGTTGCTCATACCAATAAGGGCAAAAAAGATGGTTCTCC
Organism: Picea sitchensis; assembly: GCA_010110895.2. NCBI lineage: Eukaryota > Viridiplantae > Streptophyta > Pinopsida > Pinales > Pinaceae > Picea > Picea sitchensis. The sequence goes on from SNQJ01S0270103.1 coordinate 4,973, forward strand.
TGAGAGAGAGGCATCTCCAGAGCCGAGGAGGAACGACCTTAGCAAGGTCAAGTGTTTTGTTTGTCATGAGTTTGGCCATTATAATTCACAGTGTCCACAGTGGAGGAGAGGGGGAAGGAAGCAATAGGTATCAACAGCAGAGGTTGATGGGCTTGCAGATAGGCTTCAAAGGAGTTCTTATTAGTCTATGCCCTCTCTAATACAGTTTCAAGTAGTGGTACCTGGTTAGTGGATAGTGGAGCCTCATGTCATATGACAGGAGCACGAGAGTTGTTTGAGAGCTTCACATAGACTGACTCAGATATGTGTGTGGAGCTTGGTATGGGGACCAGGCATGCAATGCAGGGATCTAGAACATTACGATTTCGGTTGGACTCAAGAGATGTGTTGAGGGTGACAAATGTGCTACGGGTTCCAGAACTCTGGAGGAGTGTGCTCTCAATCTCAGCAATTGAGGAGAAGGGCTATGTTGTTTTGTTCCAGGATGGACAGGTGTTATTCATGCCTAGAGGATCTCACTCTGACTCAGTAATGGATCTCGGAGTTAGAGAGAACAACTTGTAAAGGATGAAGGGCCATCATATGCGAGCTATGGCCAGATAGCTCTGAAGGTTGTGCAGACTCTGAGGGAGTCTGACTTCAGAGGGAGTCAACATGCTTAGAGGGAGAGTCAACCATTCAGAGGGAGACAATCTTCAGGTGGGAGAGAGGTGTCTTCCAAGACTGTCAGGAAGGTGCCATGGGGTGAGGAAGCTCATAGGCGGGAGGCTTCTAGGAGCAGTATGTCTTTCAAGGAGGAACCATGCCATACATCAGGACTTGCTTCGGTGACAAAGGGAGCAGTCAATCATGAGGATTGGAGTGCAGTCGTGGAAGCGGATCCAATGGAGGAGGCAGAGCAACTTCTAGTATGGGAGACAAAGATGCTTCCACATGATGGAGGATGGAATACCTCCCTCGCTAAGAGGGAGTGCTAATGTTTTTTGTAGCTTCGAGAGGTATTCCCACAAGTGGCCTTGGTGTCGGACATGTGGTAATCTTTGTTGGCACCACATTGGACTTTTCGTTTGATGAAAACACCATTGGATTGGAGCTTGAGGCTTCATGGGCATATTGATGGGCTTTGGGGGCTTGTGTTGGGGCTTCACACCCACATGTGTGAATAAAGAATTCTAATTTAATGTTGAGTTTAGTGTAGGGCTCCTTAAAGTAAGCTAAAGGATTCTAAACTCACTTTGGAATCCTACAAAAGGAGAAGAGAGATTGTGACATTATGGAGTTAGCATAAGTGAGTGAGCACTTGTGCTAAGAGGCTTGATGATTTTACCAAGGAAAATTGTACAATTTTGGCAAAATCTGGCCTAGGGTTTCTTGAACATTCTAATTTTATGTTTTCAGCCAAGGAGAGGCCACACATGTAAGAGAACAACCATATGTGTGAGGAAGAAGAAAGGTCGCACATGTAACGAGAAGGTACAGTTGCACGTGAGGAAGCAGCAAGTCTGTACAACCACATATGTGGTATGGAACAGGTCTGTATTGTTGATGTTTTGGTAGTTGCGGGAGGTATTAACCTCTAGTATAACCTTTGTGCTTAGAATAAAAGATTCTGGAAACAAGAGAACCATTAAACAGATGTGGAAATACCCTAGAAGAGAAGTCAGCCCAAAGAATTAGAAAGCTCAAGAAAGAGAAGTCAGCCCCACATGAAAATTCACTTGGACAGGCTAGTATAAATAGAGGTAAGGCGCTACCTCATTTGCACACTCTCACTCACTCAATTAGGGTGCAAATCTGAGGAGCTACAGTGGTGACACAAAAGGAGGCGCAACTCTGAGGAAGGTGACGCAGCAGTTGCAGTGGTGAAGTCTCTCATTGCTTAGATTTCTGGTATCTCTGTCTTGTGTGCTTCTCTTGGTTAAGGTACGCTCTCTTGGTATTGTGTTTCTACCACAGTTGTGTTGGCATTTCTCGTTATGCTAGCCATTGTGCTAGGAATTATCTATTGGTTCTAAAGTGGATTTGTCGAAATCTATCTGAGAAAAGGTTATTGTGCTCGGGGGTGGCATGTGTAAGTGCCTATGGTTGGGTGACATTGGTGTAACATTGTCTATGGTTAAACAAGCACACCAAAATTTTAACATGGTTACAGAGTCGATTTCCTTCAAAACAGTCTCACCATTGGAAGGAAGATCATCAGTTTCCCCTATTATCAAGCTTGTTGAGCACTTACAAAATCCACCAAGAAGGACGTCTAAAAAGGTCGCATCTTTCCCCTGGATCAAATCTCCATAAAAAAAATTGAAAGGTTGAAAATTAGGGTTTCCTCATAAAACCCTAGGTCAAGACATTTGGGCATTTAAAGGTTGAAGTTGGAGCAGATCCTTGAAGAAAGGAGGTCACCTTGGCATAACGCACACACTGGTAAGTCTAAAATTCATTTCTGCAAAATCTCAATTTTTTGTCATATTTCTAGATCGCAGGGCAGAAAAACTTTCAACAATAAGCTTGATGAGAAGCTTGAGGGTGTTGATAACTTTCAAGCATGGAAATATAGAGTGATGCTCATTCTAGAAGAGAATGATCTAGAAGGCTTCATTGAAGGAGTTCAAGAGCCAGAGGGAAGATGTGGCTAAGGCAAAGTACAAGAAGAATTTGGTTAAAACAAAGAGGATCATTGCAGATTCTATGAAGGATCACTTGATCCCTCATGTCTCATCATTAAAAACCTTGAAACAAATGTTTGATGCCTTATCTCGATTATATGAAGGCAAGAATATAAACCAAAAGATGACATTGAGGACACAGCTCAAGAATGTGAAGATGTAGAATTCAGAAACCATTCAATCCTACTTCACAAGGGTGTCTCAAATCAAAGAACAGCTTGAAGCCATTAGAGACACAATTGAAGAAGTTGAGCTAGTAATGACTACATTGAATGGTCTCCCAAAGTCTTGGGAATCATTTATTCAGGGAATCGGTTCCAGAAGAAAGCTAACAAAGTTCAGCAGGCTATGGGAAGATCGTACTCAAGAAGAAGCTAAACTGGCAACAAGAGAAGAAAAGTTGGGCGATAATGATCAAGCATTAGCGACACATGCAAGAAAAGGAAAGCGCGGGAAAGAGGATCATCCCCCCAAGAAATTCCAAAAGTCAAAGAAGTCTCAAAAGACTCAAAAAGATTATTCAAGCTACAAATGCTTCAACTTCCAGAAGATGGGACACATTGCAAGAAATTGTCCTCTCATAAAAGAGCAGATCGGAAAAGGACAGAATAAAAGGCACCATGCTCATGCCGCAAAAGACGATGAACCTATTCATAAGAAAGCAAAAGAAGATTCAAGTGAAGAATATGTATTGATATTAGCTCTTACAAGAACAGTCACTCATGGAAGTGACACATGACTTATTGATAGTGGTGCCTCTAAGCACATGACTGGTTACAAGGATTCTCTTTCAAATATGGTTCAGAAGGATTCACCTCATAAAGTGAAGCTCGGTGATGACTATCAGTATCCCATTAAAGGGGTAGGAGAAGCCTACTACAGGTTGGATTATGGAAAGCGTATGAAGATGAACAAATGAGGTCAAGGCCAAGAGGATCTTAACAGACTCAATAAAAGGCCATCTGATACCTAATGTATCAGAACTGAAGACAACTCAAGTGGGACAACAACAACCAAACTCTACGTTTGCATATCAGGTTTGGTATTTTATATTATTGCAGTTTAAGTAAGTATTGTAACTAGAATAGCAGTGTTTAGAATTTTATTATTGCTATTGCTAGTTTAGTAACACTTGAATATTATTGGTACGACTAACAATCCAGTAAATGCTCATATTAATAATGCACTTGTTTACAAGATAAATTGAACTCCTCTAGGAGATGTTCTTTGTTGTTGACTTTGTTCCAGGTAGGTTACCTTGTAAACTCCATGGAGGTTACCATGGAGATGTTGTTCTTGTTTCTTGTTCGGGGCAGGTCACGGGTAATAGCTCTAAGAGGGAGCTATAATGATGGTTGCAGAAGGCAACAGTTTAGATGGTCGCCAATTGAGACTTGGAGTAGACTATCCAGACATAGAGTTGTACACATCCATGTAATAAAGGAGAAGAGATCAAAGTTGAATCCTTCAAACAAGAAGGGTATATTTGTTGGATATAGTGAGACATCGAAGGCATATAGAGTCTACATCCCTGGTTACAAACATATCGAGATTAGCAGAAATGTTACCTTCGATGAGGATGCAGCGTTCAGTAGATCGAGGCAACAGCATACATATGAGATCCATGATGAGGAGCTTGAAGATCCTAGAGTTGTAGATACAGATGCAGGTAATGTTGTGCCAAAAGAGCATGGTCAAGAGGACCATGACATGGCAGAACCACAAAGTCCTGCAGAAACAAGTACGAAGAAAAGAAGACCAGCTTGGGCTCGTGAGATTATTCAGCATGCCAAGAAGTATGGTGCTCCATATGGATCTTTCAGAGAAAGCAAGAAACCTCGACCATATTCCAGTTATGTGGCATTGTTATGTGATATCATTGATGTTGAGCCTACCTGTTATGAAGAGGTTGCAGAGAAGAAAGTATGGAAGGATGCCATGATTGAGGAGTACCAGTCCATTATGAAGAATGATGTGTGGGTTGTTGTTCTGAGACAAAAAGAGAAGACAATGGTGAGTTCAAAATGGATCTACAAGACAAAGCATTCAACGAATATAAGGCAAGGTTTGTAGCCCATGGTTTCTCCCAGAAAGAAGGAATAGATTATGAGGAGACATTTGCTCCTATGGCAATATACACTTTGATTAGAGCTATACTTGCTATAGTTGCAATAATGAAATGGAAGGTACACCAAATGGACGTGAAGACAACTTTTTTGAACGGTGTAGTAGAAGAGGAAGTGTATGTGGAGTAACCACAAGGTTTCGAGACACATGACAGGGAGACACATGTGCAGATTGAAGAAAGCCTTGTATGGATTGAAACAAGCACCCGGGGCATGGTACGGTTGAATTGACATCTTTCTGGTGAGCTTGGGCTTTACCAAGAGTAAAGCAGATTCCAACCTTTACTACAAGGTTGTGGATGGTGGACTAGTGATATCACTGTTATATGTGGATGACCTGTTTCTAGCAGGAGACGAGAAGCTCATCACTAAGAGTAAGAGGAAGCTTGCTACAAAGTTTGAGATGAAAGACCTGGGTATGATGCATTATTTCTTAGGGCTAGAGGTATGGCAGAAACCAGATGAGATTTTCCTTAGCCAAGGAAAATATGAGGTAGAAATCCTAAAGATATTCAAAATGATGGATTGTAAATCCATGCCCACACCGATGGTGACGAACCTGAATTTATTGAGAGATACTTATTCAGAGACGGTGGATGTCACCATGTACAGGCAGATGATTGGTTCATTGATGTATTTGACGAATACTAGGCCAGATATATGATTTGCGGTGAACACTTTGAGTCAATATATGGTTGAACCAAGATGTGTTCACTTGATTGTGGCAAAGCACGTATTAAGGTACATGAAGGGTATGATAGACTTTGGACTCTAATATGTTACAGATCGTAAGATAAACCTGCAAGGTTATGTTGATTCAGGTTGGGCCGGTAGTGTCGCAGATCGGAAGAGTACATTAGGATGTTGCTTCAGTTTGGGGTCAACTATGATTGTGTAGCTCAACAGGAAGCAGACTAGTGTGGCACTCAGCACGATCGAGGCAGAATATATAGCAACATGTTCAGCTAGTAGCGAAGTTGTGTGGCTTCGGAAGTTGCTTGCAGGACTGTTTGATCTCAAGTTGGAAGTGACTTGTATTTTTTGTGACAACCGGAGTTGTATAAAGTTGTCTGAGAACCCTATGTTTCATGACAAGTCCAAGCATGTCGAGATCAAGTACCATTATATCCGAGATCTAGTGTAAAAGGGAGTTGTGAAGCTCTAGTATATTGGCACAGACGAGCAGATAGCAGATGTGTTGACCAAGCCTCTGTCAAAGGTAAAGTTTGAGTACTTCAGGGAGAAGCTTGGCGTGGTCCAAAAGGACTTCCCTCGTAAGAGGGAATGATTCACATATGTGATTCTAGGGGGCAATAGCTTATAGAGTGTGGCAGCAGCGGCTAGACATTTACAAGAACGTTAGTTGCCCAGACTCTGTATGGATTGGGTAGTAGCACAGTTCTGTGTGAACTGGCTAAACTTGATAGTTGCCCAAACTCCGTATGGATTGGGTAGTAACGCAGTTCTATGTGAACTAGCTAAATTGGATAGTTGCCCAGACTCTGTATGGATTGGGTAGTAGCGCAGTTTTGTGTGAGCTAGCTAAACTGGATAGTTGCCTAGACTCTGTATGGATTGGGAAGTAGCGTGGTTCTGCGTGAACTGACTAGTTTCCTAGCTTTGAGTGAGCTAAATGAAGTGGTGTAATGACATAAGGTCTGAAAGGACGTCGAGACCCATAAGGTCTGAGAGGACGATGAGGCTGTGCCCACTAGAGAGATGCTACGTATGTTGACGAGGCCCCAGATGCATGATTGTGACATAACCAATAGTTTGTGTGTGACTATGACAAAGCATGTTTGGCTATAATGGTGATACTTGTTGTTAATGTTTATGCCATTATTATAGTTCTTTGCATTTCATTTAGATAAGAGCATAATAAGAACAAGATCACTGAGAAATACACATTCACAAGAGACACAGCATTTATCCTGGGAAACCCTCTAGGGGAAGAAAACCCAGCAAAAACTTCCTTATCA
>SNQJ01S0270105.1:0-11742 GCA_010110895.2 Picea sitchensis
AAATTTATTTTAAAATGTAGAAACCTTGGCGAATGTTACTAATCCTTCATATGTCATCTATAAATGTTTGGCGATATTTTTGTAAAAATATTCAAATTTCTGAGTATTTTATATAGTTTTTATAAAATTTTGGCGATTTTTAAAGTAAAATAATTTTATCCTATAGAATTTGGGCGAATCATTTTTAAAATAGCGAATCTCGTTTTTGGAAAAACCATGGAAAATTAGCTCATGCGCGAAATTTAGCCCCTAAAATCATCCCTAATAGAGAGGACCAACATTTCCAAAACAAGGAAAAACAAAAGGTTCCCTGTGAAAAGGGGTTCCTTGGTTGGTAGCCCTAGGAAATGTTGCCATAGACACAGACTCAACCTAAGGTCGCTAAATCAAAGAACCAACATGAGATATGTTGTCAGATGGCATAGTTCCAATTACATTCTAGAACATCTCAAGGTATAACACATGGCACATAAAAATAAAATGAAATAATGGAATAGAGCCAACAAGAGATATGTTGCTAGATGGCATGAAACAATGGTTTAGAACATATGTGTATTGATTATGAAGAATTCACTATGATTTTAATTTTATTGATTCCTACAATCATTTATATTGGACAATAAATGTAGATATACTCATTATGATTTAATTGTAAGTTTGTAGATGGAAGATGAAGATGCCGAACAAAATCAAGTTAATCAACAAATCATTGAAAATAACCCACGTCTTCTAGTCATACAAGTGATGAAGAAAAGATGAAGGGAAAATTTTAGGGGCTAAATTTTGTCCATTGGCTAATTTTCCATGCTTTTTTCCAAAAACAATTCACCAATTTCTATTTTTTATGAAAATAATTCGCCAAAATTCTATAGAAAAAAATTATTTAACCTAAAAAGTCACCAAAAGTTTATAGAAACTATATGAAATCCTTTAAAATTTGAATATTTTTACAAAATATCGCCAAACATTTTACATTTTCCATATTAAGGACTAATAATATTAACTAAGGTTTCCACACTCTAAGATAAATTTCCATCCTCAAAAATTTCCCTGAAAAGAGGAATGGAAGCAGGTCAAACACTAACATTGTCATTAATGACAATCACTATAATTATATGATTGCAAGTTAGTTTAATATTTGGGAATGTTTTCTTCTAGGCTTCATTCTTTGGCAGGTATGGAAGGAAAGAAATAGAAGGCTATTCAGGAATGATTCCCTCCCGTGGCACCATTGTTGGAACCAATGTCACCTCAATATTCTGGAAACTCTCAACCTTCAGCTTTGGTCTGAAAAAGATCTGATCAGCAACCCCTTGAAACTTCTGATCCTTCAGTACTGGAAGCCCTCCCCAATTCTTCACCCACTTTCTCCCACTTCTTCTCCTCCCCCTCCCAGCAGACCCTCTTCTTGGTCCACCCCCCCAGACGACTTCATCAAGCTCAACTTTGATGGAGCCTCTAAAGGCAACCCAGGAGCAGCGGGCTACGGAGTGGTATTCCGCAACCATCGTGGACACACCATTCTCATTAACGCAGGCTCCCTTGGTCACACCACGAACAATGCAGCGGAACTTTGGGGGCTCATTAGAGGACTACAATTATCCATCGAGCATAGCTTCACCAAGCTGATTGTCGAAGGAGATTCTCAAATCATCATTAATCTCTTCAGTAGAATTTTAAATGGAGCAGACCTGGAAACAATATCACCCAGTTGGAGACTCTCACATGGGCTAAAGACTATCGTGGATCTTCTACAACCTAATCAGGCCTTTATACCAGTTCATATTAGGCGAAAGGCGAATCAAGTTGCAAATGAACTGGCTAATCTGGGAACCAACTGGGACAGACCGGATCTCCTTTGCAAAACATCCCTCCACCCTGATCACCCTATTCTCCAGCAATGCATCTGCAAGGCTGTGGAAGTGGACAAACCTCCAGATGGGGTGTTAGTGCGAGACACTAGGCGCGAAGCGGAAGAGAGGTCAGGCCAGCAAGGCAGGGAGCCATGTGTTGGGCTTGTGCCGATTACCACCGCCTCGACCTTGCATTTAATAGATATCACGTTGCTATAGCACCATTAACTTTGGTGCGCCCGACTCTTTTTACCAACATTACTATGGCTCCTCCATCTGCAATTGGTTTCCATCCCCGCTTGTGACCCGACCCTCTCATCCCTATGTTCCCCAGGCCTGGTTTATCCTGGTTTCTCATGGTGTTCACAACCCTTGGTCCTCTCCAGGGTCTTTACACTTGCCTGGGGTACTCAGCTCATCTCTGCCTTCAATTGGAGCACATTATGTCGTGTCAAAGAGGAAGGCCATGAAGAGGTTCTCCATGGCATCCTCCTCGGCCCCGTACCTCTGCTTCTCCCCCTGGTTCGCCCTCCATGTTCTCCTCGCCGCCTCTGCAACCCAAGATGGAACCTCCCGCCTCCTCCACCCTATCGACCTCCTGGTTTGAATGCTTAGTCCTCACAGATAGCTCGTCGGGCTCTCTTCCGAGATTTTTGGCCGTCCCACCGAATTCTAGAACCAACGAACCTTCCTTTGCACCGACAGTTTTCTCCTCCCAGCCACCCTTAGGGGTGCCACCTCTTCTTCGAAATGCCCGACACAGTGCGTACTCATATACCACCTTCATCCTTGATTTGTAGTTGAAATATAGCCTCGCCATTCTCTATGGACTGGTCTTCGAGCTCCATCATGGAATGGAGGACCTCCAATTCCGACTGCAGCTTATGGATGGGAAGACCTCGACCCTCCTCCAAATTCTTTCCACCTTCCAGGATGTTATCCCCTCCACTCCAGAAGGCACGGCTTCAGCTGAGGCACCTCATGTAGAGGATGACGACATGAATGATCAGACGCAACGCTCAAACGGGGTCGTTGTGGAGCAGCTCAAGCATGAGGACACGGAGGCTGCGACAGCTACAGGCCTGCATGCATACAGTCTGCCTGAAGACACCCTGCTAGCTGTCAACATGGACGAGAGAAACGGGGATGATGACATGCATTTGGAAGGCAAAGGGACACCCATCGAAGAGGAACCTTGGTTCACGGCCTCTCAAGCCACCTGGCTAGGTTACTTGCCAAGTGTCTGACCCAATAGGAGTTCAGTTCTCTTTACTAGTTTCTTTTCTTAGCTGTAGCTTAGTCATGTTAGTTATGTTTTCTAAGACTGTTAGTGTGTAAACTACTAGACTTACCCGGCTAGCTGAACTGGTTTCCGCTCTATTGGGGCAGTTCAGTAACTACAACACGGTTATTTTCAAGTTTTTGTACCTCTGGTCTGGTTTTGAAGGCCCTTTATATATAAAATCACTTACTTACTAAAAAAAAAAAATTGGGAATGTTTGTCTATAAAGATAAAACATTTCATTTAATATAAACCTTTATATTGTCCCATGTAGCATGGCAATGGATTACCAATCATTGTAACAATTATTTATTCAACATTTTGTTTATCGCAAACCTTTATGTTGTCCCATTTTGTATGAAGAATGCTTCTTTATTTGTATGTAATAAATTAACTTTATTATTCTATTATAGTGTATACTATTGCAAAATATTACATTGTCAATTAAATATATGAATGATTTACATTATTTTAATGAATAGATTTATAATCAACTAATATATATGTTTAAATGATAAAATACATTAATGTAATAACTATATCTAAATAAATTAATGGAAATACAAAAATCAATATTAAATTTGTTCCCATAAAATAATCATACTTTCTATTTCAGAGAAATTTAGAGTACATTCCTTAGGCACAGTGCGTTTACATTTATATTTGGCAATCAACAAATTCAGCACCATAACTATAACTGGACTATACTAGCCTTCAAAAAAATAAATAGAAAACAATAGCAAAGACCTATAGAGGCCTATTACATACAGACTAAGATACATCTGGAATAGAATTCCTTAAACAAACTCTAGACACAATAGACCGGCCCGCTAATTTTAGCTAGATAGGTAGGTTTGAGGTTGAAGTAGAAAATGGAATTAGGAATACCCTAGCTCCTACTTTCAGTTGCATGTGAAGCTCCAGGTTTTAAGCAAGTGGAATTGACATACCCAAATCCTCTAATCACAACCACCCATGAGGTTGGGGTATCAAAGTGGGATTTACCAAATCCTATCTTTGATTGCAACCCACTTCAAGTCTAGGGTTCTTTTCATCGCTGAAATAGGAAATGGACTAGGTAGACCCTGGCTCTTACTTCCAGTCACATGTGGAGCTCCATATTTAAAGTAGGTGGACTCAGCATACCAAAAAACTCTATTTTCATCCAACCATGAGACTAGGGTTTCAATTCAGGGCTCAACAGACCCTTAGCAAGTAGTGTGTTGACCTTGGTCATTGTTAGAAACCATATTCATTTTCGTTGAAACTCTCGTCCTCCATGACTGAACCCAATGTCACCCTTAACCAGAGAGGCATTAAGACCGAGCACTCTTGCATGAAGGGCGTTCCACATGCATCGATCATCTATAGAAAGAGAGGAGCCAAGCAAGGGAAGGGACAACCTGATAGCCATGGTCGAACCCCCACCCTGTTTGATTTATCCCACCTTGTTTGATTTATCTATAGCCATGGTTTCCCATGACTAAGATATCAACACCATGCCTCTCCACATCTTCACACAAAACATTCCCAACGATGCCCTCAATATTATTATAAATATGTCATCAAATATTATTATAATATGTCATCAAATAATTGTAACAAGATGAAATGTATATTGCGACATCTATTCAATGCATACATTTTCCCATTAAGGGACCTTTAAAGGCATGATATATCAAACATGTAGCTTATATTTATCTAAGTTATGCGACCACATTATGGAAACTTATTATACCTGCCGCCCCGGCATGGTATATAGTGATCTATACATTGTTTACCGGCTATTAATTCGAACGTTGACTAAAACGTTTTTCCATTTTACAAAGTTTAACTTTACACTGTGGAATTTTTGTATTTTTTTTAAATATTTCAATTGTTTATTTGTGTTTCTATTGGTCTTTAAATTGAACCTATTATTGCACAGATGACTGCGGGCTTTAAAGACACTATTTAATATGATTAAATGATTATTATTATTACACAGATGACTGTCGGCTTTAAAGACACTATTTAATATGATTAAATGATTATTATTAAAGGATGTCAACGGTGTCAGCGTTTATATTCACTAGTTTCATCTTCCCTATTTTGCCGATTTTCTGAGTGGATAACTGCTGATAGTTTTATGCCAATGCCAAGTTTTGTAACAATGGTAAAACATGGCAATTAAATGTAATAGTGTTTTGGCATTATACTTGCATCCAGACACAATATGTAGTGTTAGATTTATCGTTTGACTCTATAATTTACCATAAGTTTTTGAAAGTTTTCTAAAGTAATAGATTTTGAAAGTTGGCAATAAAAGTTTTTGCTGAAACAATCCAGTTTTAAATATTATTACAAGTTTTTGAAATTTTTCTAAAGTATTAAATTTTGAAAATTGAAAATAAAATAAGATTTTTTACTGATCCAATCCAGTTTTAAATATTATTAATATATAATCATAACAGATTTGCATTACAGATTACATCTAGTAAAACTTATCAAAGCAAAGGCGACAGGGAATGCTGCTTTGCAGCCTTGTTTCATATGGAAAACACGTTATGACATAATTTCACTATTGGCAACCTAGATTTACAAAACCATGACATAATTCACTTGCACTCTTGGTCTTCTTATCATTTTGGGAATGTTAGGATTTTATTTATTTACATGCGAGGCATAAAAATGGAAGAGTCATGCACATATTTTTTAAGTTGGATTTTACTTATTTATATGGATAACTATAGTGTTTAACTACGCCCAATTCCGTTTGAATAAGATATTGAACGAGTATGTTACGATTAACATTATAAAATAAGCGTTCGATTTCACCCTACCTTTTTTAAAGTGTAGTCAAATATATTACCTTTTATTTTTTATGGGATATGTTTGGGTTGTTTATTATTTTTAAATCTATGAATTTGGTTAAGATATAATATTTATTTTAATTAATTAATTAATGAAATAATTAAAAAAAAAATTGATGATTTTTTTAAAATTATTATATTATTGTTTTATGAATTATATTGAGAGAAGGATGGTATTTTATAATTTAAGATAGAGGAGTGATTCAAAATAATTTTTCCTTTATGAAAATATAATTTTTTGACAAAGTTTCAAGTCAATGTGTAAAAGCTAAAGATCTTTTAGCCATGTTATCGCACAATTTGTACTTTGCCCAAAGCCCAAGCCAAGTGGATACAGAATTGGCGTAACTGGGAATGACCTATCATTGTCACCTTAATAGGAAATCTCTTTCTATTTAGGAGCATGTTGTAGTACCCCGGGGGAGACGTCCCCAGTGACCTGGGGGTTTGAGAAGGCTAAGGCAAATGACACAAGGAAATCCTTCCCCTCTCACAGATCACTCAAGTTAAAAGGTTCATTAAGTCTTACTTAAGATGAAGCAAATAAATAATATTGTGTGCCTGCCCAGAACAAGACAACAAGGCAAAAAAGGGCACTTTCCAAGTACCAAAATGATATTAGTGCTTCATAAGATAATGAACTCTTAAGAAAAGTACTAGATTATTTAAGGTTGCATCAATGTAACAGTTTATAACAACAATGATTATTTCGTAACAACGACAATATTTATGCTCTAAAATGCTTGAATAAAGACTTGAAATAATAGCTTTAACTAGGCAAATTGATAATAAATAGTCACAAGCAGTTTTAACAACATCTAACTAGCATAACATGTCACTTTTAGGGTTAATTTGTTTTTGTTAGATGATTGTAGAAATCTTTTGCAACAAAAGCAAGTAGGTTAATGATTTAGGCTAATCTAAGGTTAGTAGAATTTAGTAGATGTTCAAGAGAAGAGGTTCTGAAAATTGTTTGATCAATCAACACTTGTAAATGGTAGACTAGTGCCTTTCTAGGGTAATGGAGTCAACGATGGTTGCAACAACTCTTAAAGGAAGATATAAATGATAATTTTTAGTCAAAGAGGATGGAGAGGATGAGAGAGGTGTTGGTAGCCCAAGGCCTAAAAAATCCAACTACTAGAGATAATTGCTAGAAAGTAACAAAAATTAGGCCCTAGCAATTTCTCTTTTCCTTAGACAAATTGAAATAAAATATGCAATGGGCAAGGAAGTAGGGTTACTAGAGTGCTACAATGGTAGGGCTCTAGTATCCACTTCTAGATAGGTGCTTCTCAAGAATTTTTAGCAAGTGGAAGACTATAGAGAAAAAATATAGTAACATATGTCTTTCTCCTAGGGTTTTAAGCAATCAATTTCATAATCTTAGACATGAAACAAGTAAATTCACCATAATCATTCATTCACAATAAATAAATGCATATTTTTCACTTATTTCACCAAGAATAATCAATCATAAACCCTAGTTGAAGATCCTCCACATGAAAATTTTCCAAAATACACCAAGATTTGTCTCCTCCAAGAAGTGTGCACCAATAAATTTCAATAAATAACCCTTAAAGAGGGCCTAATTTCATACCACCACTTGTGTTGTGGGTGAATCATGAAAAAATGAGAGTTTTATCTCTCTATTTATATAATAATTATGACCTCTAATGAATTTTAGGTCATCAAAAGGCCGACATGGCCAAATTACATGAAAAATCCAGTTTTTACAGAAATTCAAATAATTAAACCCTAAAATCATCTATAGAGGTGACGTCATGCCCTTCTCGGGTGACATTAAGCCTCCTGGTGAAACATTGGGCCTCATCTGCAAAACGTTAGGCTTTCCAATCCCCTAGATGATGCCACACGTACCAATTAGCACACAATTGGCTCCATAATACTAATCCTGACATTGGGTGACGTCTAGGGTCACAATGGTGATGTCATGGGACTCCCAAGGCCAACATCTAGGTGGAAGAGCAAGACCCCCCTAGGTCTAGGTCTGCCAAAGTGTCTTCGATGAAATATCCTTCCTCTTTCTTCGTGCAAGTCTCTAACATCTCTCTGCCCCTGGCTGGGGTCACCACATCCATATATGGGATTTCATCCCCATGGAGGCCTGAGTTAATGATCTCCCCATATGTACCTGTCCACTGGGCATGGTCCTCATGGAGTAAAACCCATCGCTACTTCAGGACCAAGCTGGTGGGATGGATGTTGTTGCTACTGATATACAAGATACACTAAATAAAAGATGGACCCTCCAAGGCCAAGCTCAAGTCGTCTGGCTCTCGACACTCCATGTCTAGGACCTATGGGCCTCGAGACATGATATCCTTAGTTATCCCTAGGATAGGGGATAACATATGGCTCCATATCGGGGATGTGTGCTCACCGTAGAGCGCACGAGAACCTCAACATATCTGGTATGACCTGTATCTTCTAGATCTCAACAAAAGGAATCAGTAATCTTTAGGGTGGTGATATCACCCCTTGCTCATATATGATATAGTGGAATAAAAGTAATCATGCATATATACAAAATGAAAGAATACAAAAATGAAACTATACTACACTAGCTTGATATGAAGATGGTATATACAATGGATGAAAATTCCTAACCTACCTCTACTTACCTGTTGGTTGAATGCTAGGTGTAGTCAAATAACCAGTGAAACCATCCTAGCAGTATCTCATAATACCTGCCTTTGTGCTTCATCATGAACCAAAACAATGACAAGTCAAGAACAAACATAAAATGAGTTAGAACATGTATCACATCATCGAAAATCGTAGACTCTATATCATGGAGGTGGGAGGGAGGGACAAAATTATGCCAAGTCACACTTCTAGGAAAATGCTCAATCCATCTCAGAAAGGGATCGTGAAAAATCAAAGGCTCGAAATAATGATTTAAAGAGTTTGAAGGTTGGCTACCCTGGATGTCATCACATCCTAAAATATGAGAAAGAACTAGTAAAAACCTAGAGAATGATTGGCAAATTTCTAAGGGAAAGTTGAAAGAGTGATATAATAAACTTTTCTTAAGGTATTCAACCTACCCTTGAATTCTAAAAGAAGGATTTACCCTGGATAAAACTCAAGACAAGGGACATGTTTCCCAACTACACCCTTAGTGACACAGTGAGGTAAAGTAATCAAAAGGGGATGGATAACCTTGTCACAAGTACCATGCTTTGGAAAAGCAATGTCCTCGCCTCTATCAATATATGAGCACAACAGTGGTTGAAAATATTCTTCATAGAATAAATCCAAGTGCTCAAAATAATACTCATCAAAATATTCAAGGTATGACCGAAAATCATCAAGAGGACATAGAACTAGGTCACCCTTGGAGATATCTATAACTATTTCATTTCCTTTTTTCCAAATGTCAGAATTAGTAGTAACCTAATATGATAGATGTAAAGGTAATATTTGGAAATGATCCTCAATTTCGTAAACAAGATCCCCATCATATCCAATCACATCCCATTTGTGTTTCCAGACATGTATGAACTCATCAATATTATCAATAAAGTCATCACCTTTATCATAACATGAATGTCTTAAAACATCCAAGGGATCCTCTAGCACTTCTTCACTTTCCAAATCATAAAATAAAGCATCATCAAAATCTTGGAAAGGGAAATAACTTACCGTTTTTATTTCTTCCTGTGCAGGAGCTTTGAGGATTTGGATA
Source organism: Picea sitchensis (assembly GCA_010110895.2). Taxonomy (NCBI): domain Eukaryota; kingdom Viridiplantae; phylum Streptophyta; class Pinopsida; order Pinales; family Pinaceae; genus Picea; species Picea sitchensis. The sequence continues at coordinate 9,700 of SNQJ01S0270105.1, forward strand.
ACTTCATTAAATGGAAGAGTATGCATCATTGTCCTGTCCTGTCCTCGTGACTTGTCTCTACATCTTCTACTTCATAATAAGGAGGATCTATCTTGTCCAAGGATTCCCTTTCTTTCTCCCCCTCTAAATAATAGAATACGGTATCATCAAAAACTTGAAAAGGAAAGTTACTAACCTCATTCTCTTCTTCTTATGCAGGAGGAATAGGATCATGGATGGCTTCATCAGAGGGAGGAGAACACATCAATGCTTCATCATCGTGTTTGATATCTTCAGGCTCTCGCTCTTCATTATCCTCGATAGAAGCATGAGTAAATTCTTTCTCTTCCTCATGGTATTGGAAACCCTCACTAGGATCCCTCTCCTCAACCTCATGTTGGTTGATGACTTGTTCCCTTCTTTCAAAGATCTCAAGGGAAACTAATCTCTCTAGACTAAGAGTATCTATGGTACCTTTGGGGTCATCAACTTTGGTTTCTAGAGAAAAGATGTGTTTTCTCTTAAACAAAGAGATATTCACCTCAATTTGTATGGCCATGTAATAGGCATCATCGATTGTTTTTGGCTCCTTTTTATTGAGGAGGAACCCTAAATGCACTAAGAGTGAATTGGTATAGAGGTAAACATGGTACTTGTCTCTAGGATGATGGTTTCTAGGAATCTGATATAGCAAGTTCTCAAACCTAGTATGGAATTCCTTGACAGTCTCATTCTTAGTTTGTTTTATGTACTCGAGTATTTTTAGTAGCATTTGTATATCTTTCAATTTAATACCCCAACTCTTGAGAAATGTTTCTTCTAACTAGTCCATAGATGTGATGCTATCATATGAGAGATCGTCATACCATTTCCTAGAATTTCCATGAAGAGTGGCAGAGAAAAGTTTCATTTCCAAATCCTCAGCATCATTATTGTTAGGGTGGATTTGAATTAAAGAATTTTTTTATCCATCTGATTGTCGACTCTAATCCCGTCACTACTAGTGAATCTAGGGAGCCATTTTTCATATCTCAGGGGAATTTGTCGAGGGTAACCTGAAAGTTTACTCATATCCAAGGGTTTAAAATTTCCTGGGTCCCATTGAGAAGCCATGTTCAGCTTAATCATTAGTGGATTCACCAAATAATCCTTCTAGGGATGTTCAAATGGAAAAGAGGGAATCACCCTCAGGGGAGTCGCCAGATAAGATTCATAAGATAAAAAGGCTTTGAGGAAAAGGCTTACCGAAAAAGTGTCATTGAGGAATATTGACTCAATGTTCCCTGGCAACAACACCAAAATGTTATCGCACAATTTCTACTTTTCCCAAAGCCCAAGGGAAGTGGATACAAAATTGGCGTAACTTGGAATGACCTATCACTGTCACCTTAATAGGAAATCCCTTTCTATTTAGGAGTATGTTGCAGTACCCCAGGGGAGACGTCCCCAATGACTTGGGGTTTGAGAAGGCCAAGGAAAATGACACAAGGAAATCCTTCCCCTCTCACATATCACTCAAGTTAAAAGGTTCTTTAAGTCTTATTGAAGATGAAGCAAATAAATAATATTGTGTACCTTCCTAGAACAAGACAACAAGGCAAAAAAGGGCACTTTCCAAGTACCATAATGATATTAGTGCTTCATAAGACAATGAACTCTTAAGAAAAGTACTAGTTTATGTAAAGTTGTAGAAATGTAACAGATTATAACAACAATGAGTATTTTGTAACAACCACAATATTTATTCTTTAAAATGCTTGAATAAAGACTTGAAATAATAGCTTTAACTAGGAAATTTGATAATAAATAATCACAAGTAGTTTTAGAAACATCTATCTAGCATAGCTGTTGGACACACCTACCACACTTAGATGGGGGGCAGGGGGGGCGTGAATGAGTGTGGGGATCTTTTTCCCAAAAATTCCCTCTTACACAAAACTCATTAGTTAGCATTCGACATTTACTCATTACTCATTGTTGTCATTAATAATCAGTTAGATGTGAATACATATCAACAACATATATCAACAATATATCATCAACAAATCATCTCCACAAGGAACA
>SNQJ01S0270106.1:0-11742 GCA_010110895.2 Picea sitchensis
AAGTCAAGCACAAAAATGTCATGGGTTAGAATATATATCATATCATTGGAAATCACAAAGTCTAACTCATGGAGGCGGGTGGGAGGGATAAAATCATGCCACATCAATCTCTGATGAAAGTGCTCAATCCACTTCAGGAAAGGGTCATGAAAAATCCAAGGTTCAGAACACCGACTCAATAGGTCTGCAAACTGGTTACCCAGGACATCTTCACACTCTAAAGGGACTGACAAGGATCTAGCGGATGACTGACTAATTCTTAAGGGAAAGTTGAAACACAAAAATGATAGACTTGAACTTCTAGTTTTCAACCAACCCTTGTATTCTAGGGCTTGCTTCAGAGGAAACTCAATATAAATGATAAACTTCCTAACTACACCTTTAATGAGACAACAAGGTAAAGTAATAACAGGTGGCTGGAGAAAAAAGTCATTAGAATCCTTCTTTAGGCAAACAATGTTCTTACTCCTATCAAAATCAGAGCACAATGGTGGTTGATAGTCATTTTCATAGGATAAATCTAAGTGCTCGGAGGAGTACTCATCAAAGCCCTCAAGGTAAGACCGAAAATCGTCAGGCAAATATGGTACTTGGTCAACCTTGGGTGTTTAGGGAGCATCAGTAAAAATCTCATCTCCTTGTTGCCATTGGTCAAGAGTAACTTGCTGTGATAATTGCAAAGACAACACTTGGAGATGACTCTCTATGTCATAGATGGGATCCATATCATAACCAACTGCATCCCACCTACGTCTCCCAACATGTATGAACTCATCAATATCAACTATGTCAGTATCAGTATCATAACATGGAGGGTTCAAAACATTCAAAAGCTCACCCATTTCCTCCTCTTTTCCCAAATCATAAAGTAGACAATCATCGAAATCTTGGAGAGGAGAGTAACTTACTTTTTCTTCTTGTGCAGGAGCTTCGAGGACTTGAGTATCTTTAACATGCGTTACTGTGTTATCCTCGTGAGTTGCCCCTTCATCTTTGGTTGTACAGCAAGGAAGATGCTCTTCGTTCAGGGATTCCATTTCTCCATCACACTCTGAATCATGAAACAAGGTATCATCAAAATCCTGAAAAGGAAAGAAACTAACCTTATTGTCTTGTTGTTGTGCAGGTGAAGAAGGCTTGTGGATCGCTTCATTAGGAGGAGAAGGGCATGTTGATACTTTGTCATTGGGTTTCGACTCCTCAACTGTGTCTTCAACAATCCCTTGTCGATCTGTGGTTTGTTCCCCTTCTTCTTGGAAATCAACAATGAAGTTCTCAAGGGCAAACAAACTTTCCTTATTGAGAGTACCTGAGGTAAAGAGGCATCTTATCTCAGACAAGGAGATGTTCTCCTCAATCCTTGCAGCCATGTTGTAGGCTTCATTGAGCCTCCTTGGGGCTCTCTTATCAAGGGGAAAACTCAGATATCCCAAAAGTGCATGAGTAAAGAGATGGACAAGGTATCTCTCCTCGGGATGATGACTTTCAAGAATTTGATATAGCATGTTCTCAAATATATCCTAGAAGTCTCTGACAGTTTCATCCTCAGCTTGTTTTATATGCTCGAGTTCTTCTAATAGCACTGGGATGTCTTCCATTTTGATACCCCATCTCTCAAGAAAGGTTTCCTCAAATTGCTCCATAGTCGTGATGCTGCCATCGGGGAGGTTATCATACCATTCTTTAGCATTGCAATAAAGAGTGGCAGAGAAAAGTTTTATGACCACGTCTTCAGCATAATCATCGATAGGGTAGGATAGGAAGAAATTCCAGAAGTTTCTCATGCGATAGTCAACTCTCTCTCTATCACCACCAGTGAATCCAGGGAGCAAATTTCTGTATTCAAAGGTCATTTGTTGAGGATATCCAGGGATGTTACTCATGTCCAAAGTCTTATAGTTTCCCGGGTCCCATTGTGAAGTCATAGTTGGCTTCGTAATCAGTGTAGTCGCTAGATAATTTTCTTGAAACTATCAAAAGATAAGGGAAAACACCCAAAGTGGAGTCGCCAGGTAAGCTTGCGAGATAAAGACTCTAGAGGCAAGGCTTACCGAAAAGTGTCGTCTTGAGGAAGATTTGACTCAGTGTTCCCCGACAACGACGCCAAAATGTTACCACGCAGTTTGTAGTAAGGATAAAAGGCTAGAGAAGAAAGGGCAAATTGGCGTAACTGGAACCAATCCCACCCAATGTCACCTCAATGGGATGGTTCTTTATGTTTAGGGAGGTAAGGCCCAGGAGAGACGTCCCCGGTGACCTGGGTTTTGAGAAGGCAAAAGGCTTAAGAACTAAAAGATAATTTCCCCCTCACAAGTCACCACCTGATCAGAAAGTCCGGCTTATAGTCAATAATGATAACCGGAAGTAATAACCAAGAAGTGTCACATGCCCGGGAACAAAGCAATAATGAAACTACATGTGCAAACTTCCTTGCGGGTTAGTACTTCATATAATAAATGACTTTCTGATCATAAGCAATTGGTAAACAATATTATTGATGAAGCAAATCGAAGTTGTACAATAGCAATGATTACAATATCACTTCACAATAAATGCTAATGGCATTCAATGTAACAATATCAACACTTTAGGAACAACGCTTTCGCCAACCATTCAATTGCTTTTTTAAGATGAAAATAAATGCTGCATATAAGATGTTTATAGCATTAAAGAAGACGACAACATATAGGGTTAGAAGACTAGTTTTAGGCTAGGGTTAGTAAAGTTAGGGTTTGTTCAAAGTATTAGAAGTTGTTTTGAGATCACACTAGGGCTTAGATCAATGCATTCCTAGGGCATGTGGAGTCAAAAGGAGGACGCAAAGGCTGAAGGATCAAGTAAAGGTAGTAAAGCTAAGAACAAGAGGGTTAGACCTTGAGGTGTTGCTATGGCAAGGCCTCAAGAATGAAACCCTAGAGGAGAGAGGCTCACACTGGTGTTGCTATGGCAAGGCCTCGGTACTCTCTCCTCCTTCCTTGGCTCAATGGCAAAAAATGGCTAGCTCAATGATGATTGATCTAAGACAAGAGGGTTTGAGAGTGACGTGTTGCTAGAGCAAGGCTTCACTAGTCAAACCCTAGGGAAAATCGGCTCACCAAAGTGTAGGGGAACTAGGCCTTGGTGCGTTTTCTCTTTCTTAGATCAACAAATAAGAAAAACGGTTAGCATGGAAGAAGATGGATTGAGTGTTTCTATGGCAAGGCTCAACCCTCTTTAGCAAGGGCTAGAAAGAAAGAATAGAGTGTTGCTAAGGCAAGGCTCTATCTCACTTCAACAAATAAAAATGGCTTAAAACCTTGGTAGGGACATGAGACAAGGACCTTCAATGTGTGCTTGTCACCTAGGGTTTGATTCTGCAAATTATAATAATAAATGCAAGAAAATAACACTACAACCATTCAATCAAGAAGTTTTGCAGAAATTCACTTTCATTTAACCAAGAAATCAATAGCAAAATCCTAGTTGTAACACCTTCCACCAAGAGAAATGCCAAAATATGCCAAGAAAGTCTTCCTTCAACAAGTGCGCCTCATAATTTCAGCCAATAACCCTAAGGAGGGCGCAAATTTCAAACCTCACCAAGTCGTGAGTGAAATATGATGAAAAAATGAGAGTAAAAACCCTCAATATATACTGTATCAATGACCTAATTTTACTTTTAGGTCATAAAAAGGCCGACAAGGCCAAAATATTAAAAATCATATTGTTTTACATTAAATGACAAATTAAAACTCTAATCAAGCAACAGAAGGACGTCATCCCCTTTGTAGGTTGACATTGGCCCCTTCTAGGGCTAATGCAACCTCCATGAGCAAAATGTTAGCCCCCTTTGGGCTTCTCGAAGATGCTACACGTGCCAAACTGCCCTGTCCATCTGCCAAAACGTTCATGAAGCAGGGATGACATCATGGACCTCATGGGTGACGTCCTAGGCCTTCCAAGGCCAACGTTCCAGTGAAAAGGGCACAACCCCCCTAGGTCAAGCTTTGTCAGGGTGCCTCTGGTGGAACGTCGTCCTCTTCTCCAGTGCAAAGCCCCTGATCCATCTCTGTCCTGTCTCTGTCCCCTGATGGGGTCTCAACATCCATCTGATGGTCTCTTCAGCCCCATGGAGGTCCGAACTGATCATCTCCCCATGTGTACCGGTCCAAATGGTACCTGTCCGTCGGGTATGATCCTACACATCAACAATTACGCCCTCCATGGGCTCATTAGTCACAGGGATCATAGCAATGTCAATCACATCTTATTATCAATATTATCAAACACGTGCATAAAATCCCTAATACATCAATCAAAGCTCAAAGACATTACACAAGCTTGCAATACACATTTGGAGAAAATGACAGGGCGTCCTATTGGGCTAGTGTCCATTGGAAAAGGAAAGTTTCCGGAAGAGACCTCATCCAAGCCATGCAAGTGGGTGATGTGGTCAAGGGATGTCCAAGCAAGTGGGTGCAGTGAGGGCAGAGGATGCAAAGCTTTACCTGTGGGTGCCTTTGTAGAAGGTGAGCTGCACCTGTCCTGGATGCAAATCTTTCCAAGCCTATGCCTTTATTCTTTCCTTTTATTCTTTTATTTTTATATTGATTTTTTTTTTAAGAGGCTAATCAGGGGACACTGCCCTGGCGTGGTGACCAATGGTGATAGCGTTACCCACAAGTACTTTTGCAGAAATGAGAAGGCTGGCTCGTGATGAGACCGCCTTTCCCTTGGCCATGCAACCAAGAGTCACTACCCTAGCGTGGTAACCAGCTGGTGGTAATGTCATACTGCTAGGTACCCATGGACCTAATAGGCTGGCTCGTGATGAGACCCCCTATCCTTTGATTAGGTCTTCTTTTATTATTTTTACGGTTCCCTCTTGTTTCTTGCTGAGAAGCCTTTTTATTGCTTTCTCGGGGATCCCTGGGCGAAGCATCTCGAGGTTTTATTTTTAGGCTTTTATCTTTTACCAACTTGCTTTTACCTTCTGGGCCTTTAGCCCCTTCTTCCCACGAGATATGGTGCAATCCTGAAAAAGGGTCAACCCAGTGCCTGGACAAGTGGAATGGGATAGGTGAGCGGGAAGCAAGATGAAAAAGTGGTGCTATGAAGGGAGCGGACGATGACTTTTCAGAAACCTGCCCCAATGGCAAACCAAAACCTAAGGACACATGCTTACTAGGGCATCCTGTCAATCCACCTAAACATGGTCAAGTGGGCAAGTGTCAGATCCAAGCGTTTGTTAGAAACAAAAGGAATCAAATGCACATATTCAAGGGTTTTGATGATCAAAGTGACACATACCATAATACTCGGACTAATTACCTCATGGAGCAAGAACTATCTCTGACACACGACCAAGCCGATGGTGGTGGATGTTGCTGCTGCTGACAAGATAAAGGTGCTGGAAGACAGAAAAGGTGGGTTCTCCAGGGCCATGCTAAAGTCAATCCTACTCTTGGTACTCCATGTCTAGGACCCGTGGGCCTCGAGACATGATCTCCTAGTTATCCCTAAAAGTGGGGGATAACAAGCATCATGGAGGCGCAGTCACTATACTCCAAAGAGTCCAAGTGTGAGTTTGGGATGACAGAGTTGCTTTACTTGGGCCACATCATCAGTGTAGAGGGGGTTCAGTTACATTAGGAGAAGATCAGGGCCATTTTGGATTGGCCAACACTCAGGAGTTTGACAGAGTTAAGGAGCTTCTTTGGGTTGTGCAGTTATTACAGGAGGTTTGTCCGGGGTTTTTTCGCAGTTAGGAGCACCACTCACAGATTTGACCAAGAAGGGTGCCTTTCAGTGGACAGAGGAGTCACAGCGGAATTTTGAGAAGATGAAGGAGGTCATGAGCACATGCCCTGTTCTAGCCCTTGCAGACTTCTCGCAGTCGTTCGTCTTGGAGTGCGACGCATCAGGGGTGGGAATTGGAGAAGTGTTGATGTAGGGAGGCCATCCCATTGTGTTTGAGAGCAGGAAGCTCAGCAACTCGGAGCAACTCTACCCTATTTACGACAAGGAAATGCTAGCAATTATGCATGCCTTAACCAAATTCAGGTAGTATCTGGTGGGCAACAGATTTGCAGTGAAGACTGATCACAATAATCTTAAGTATTTCCTGGATCAGAAAGACTTCAGTGAGAGGCAACAAAAGTGGGTCTCGAAGATCCAAGCCTTTGATTTTGACATTGACTATGTCAAGGGAAAAAGGAACATCGTGGCAGATGCCTTGTCCAGGAGGTCACCAGGGTGTTCGATGATGGACATTTGCACAGATTGGAAAGCACACTTGTTGGTGGAATATTCCAAAAACAAGTTTGCTTGTGAGGTAATGGATGGATAGGTGGTCGATGATAGATACTGGGTACTAGATGACGTCATTTTCTACAAAGACCGGATCTACTTGGTTGCAAAATCTACCTTAAAGGGGAAGATTCTGAAGATGTGTCATGACTCGCCTGCAATAGGGCACCAGGGGTATTTCAAAACTTACAGGCAGATCAGGGAGAGATTCTCGTGGAAGGGTCTCAAGGATAATGTACTGAAGCACATCCGAGAGTGCACGACTTGTCAGCAGAACAAGTCAGAGCAGACACACCCAATAGGATTACTACAACCTCTACCCATTCCAAAGCATAAATGGGAGAGCATTTCTATGGATTTCATCACAGGCCTTCCCCGCGTGCAGGGTAGGACTGTATATTTGTAGTGGTCGACAGGCTGACCAAATTTGCACATTTTTTCTCCATAGCCACGGACTACAAGGCCATACAGGTAGCGGAGTTATTTTTCAGAGAGGTATTCATATTGCATGGCCTACCCAAGCAGATAGTCAGTGATAGAGATGGGTGCTTCATCAACGCATTTTGGCAGGAGCTTTTACGGTTGACAGGCACAGAGCTAGCCACGAGTACCAACTACCACCCTCAGACAGATGGCCAGACAGAGATCGTCAACAAATGGGTGGAGGGGTATCTGTGGAACTATGTGGGAGGACAACAACGCACATGGGTGAGGTGGTTGCACATGGGTGAGTATTGTTACAACACGACACACCATATGTCTATCAGGATGTCACCATTTAGAGCATTGTATGGATACGATGTACCCACTTTTGTGGATACTGTATTCAGGGATAGCAGGGTCCCAGTGGCCAAAGATTGGGTGGAGGAGAGCCAAAGGATTCTGCGGGCAGTAAAGGAAAACTTACAGGTCTCACAGAATCAACAAAAGATCTATGCAGACAGGTAGAGGATCGAGCACAGTTTCGAGGTTGGAGACTTGGTTTTCCTACGGTTATAGCCATATCGACAGTCTTCCTTGAAGAGGAGTGGAGTAGAGAAACTGAAACCGAGATTTTATGGGCCGTACAGAGTCATCAAGAGAGTAGGCGAGGTGGCATACGAGCTAGAGCTACCAGAGGGTAGCAAGATTCATAACGTCTTTCACGTTTCTTTCCTTAAAAAGGCAGTGGGACAACATATCAACACTTCAAAGGAGTTGCCACCTTTAGATGAGGAGGGCTAGTTGGAGTTAGTGCCAGAGGAGGTGCTCGAGCAGAGAGAGCACGGGTTGAGGAACAGGGTCATCAAGGAGTGCTTGATTAGATAGAGGGATCTTTCAGTGGAGGATGCCACATGGGAGGGAGAGAATATTTTGCAACAACCAGGATAGATGTTGCTCGAGGACAAGCAATCTCGGGAAGGTAGGATTGTGATGCCCCGTTCCCAAGAGTAGGCTAGCAGGGAGTGACTTAGTAGTCTATGTGTTCCCGTAGACTATAGTCAGGCACAAACAAGGAACAAGATGGAGAAATAAGGGTGGTTTGATGGCTAAACAATGAATTGAGCCAAAAACTTAGGAAAAGTCACTTAATCCTAAGTCAACAAAGAATTAGAATGAAAAGGTGCTAAAGGGGACTTAATAAATTAATTATTCACCTAAGGAGGAAAAGTGCCTAGCTTAAGTGAGGTCAATGGTGAATTAGATCAGGAAGGGTATAAAGTGAGGAATTTGACCTAATTCCTCATTATGCATTGTTACGATTTGATGTTGAGAGTTCCTAGAGGAGGAAGAGAGTCGACCTTGCTGTTTTGTGGATTTCTGGAGGAAACCACCACCATTTATCGGTTTCGGTGTTGAGAGACACACCCTAGCCCATTGGAGATACCATCCAGGTATTTCACCGATCTATTCAGGAGTATCCAGTATAGTGTGCACAGCTCAACCAGTGAGGGTGCAAGTCAGATTGGGGGTTTGTGGAGCTGCACGAGGTCTGAGCTCAGATTGCAGTTTCCTTCCGACCCATTGGAGATCCATCCAGGGCACTTCTATTGAGCCATTTATCATCAGATTCTGACGGTGGAATCTTGCAGAGTGCATCATCCAGCCATTTATGGCGCAGCGCTTCCGGCAATACATTTGGGGTTGCAGACGGAGCATCGAGACAGATCCAGGGAAACCCTTCCGACCCAGTTTTGCATTTGGCGAGACGATCATTTTGAGCCCTATAGCAGTTGATTCCGTCGGTGGAATCATGTGGGGCACATCCAGTGTCCCAGGAGGTGCGCAAATCCCCTAGGGGTCCAGATCCAGCACCTCAGAGGCCAGATCTGATATCTAGCACTCATCCATTCCAGTCTAGAGGCCAGGGCGCTTCTATTGGAGCAGTTTCCGACGCATTTCGACGGTCTATCCTTTTGGACGAGTTTTCCAGCTGGTAGTGGTTACTGTATTTCTTCGGAGTCTCATATTTCTATTGATCTATCCGTGCATGCATCAGATCTGCATTCATCTTCTAATCACGGGTATTTTTATGCTATTTGATTGTATTCCAGTGACGATCCATGAGATCTAGCTGGCGATTATACTCTATATTTCCATGCTTGAGTCGTATAATAGATGTTATTGGGCAGTTGATGTTCTTTACTACCGCATGCATCCTTTATATATTGTTTAAACCATAAATACGCAACATGCACATGCAATAACCATAAAGATCTCAAACACACAATTGAAACGCATCTAGAAACCCCCAGTGTATCAGATCTGCAAGATAGAACATTGGATCAGTAGCAAATATCTTGATCAGCGGTATCAGGGATATTTCATTAATACTCCCAAATTACGGGAACGGTCGAAATGGAAAGGAATCAAAATCTGACTGTGTAAGATTGATCATGATGATGAAAATGATAAGCGCACGTATGAAAGCATCATATAACTCCTCTAAACTGCCAGAGCTCACTGTTAACCTCAAATTACTTCTCTAGTCAGGCTGACATAAAACCTGAAAGGTCATCTCCAATTGCAGAGCAAAGGAATCCATAAATGGGGACACTACAATTCTCCCTTTACAAAGATTGTTTGTCCTCAAGAAATTCCATCACAACCCTACGATGAATAAGTTGAACCGAACTAAAACTAAGAATGATCCCAGGGTCCCAAACCAACCTGGAAGATGTGAATCACCCTCTGCTCAAAGCATTGTCCTGCAATGTACTAACACAAGAAGCCACCTAAATATTATCGATAGGTAGAGCAACCATGTACTGCAAAAGCTCGATCAACCCCTCAGAGAATGGTTCTTCTAGGGAACTAACCCAATGCACCATGAGAACAAACTCCTTAGAGTAAGGATTGGATCTCCCATCTCTATCAGTTGTTGATCTTCCAAACAATGTAATCTCAGGGTTCTAAAATATTCTCAGAAAGGAACCACCATGTTGATGTTGTGCCACTCTGATCATAAATGTCTGCCCATTGTGCCCAAATTGCAGCCTCCACTCCTGGAACCCTAAGCTGTAATGCCAGAAGACCCGACCCCACTACTATGGATCATATCCTATAGATATTCCTCAATGGAATTAGAGTCTGCAAGTTCACTTTCATACTCGATCTTGGCTATCGACAAAGAAAATTCATCCTGCCATATAGCATGCACCCCGATTATCGCACAATCTGTAGATTGGGAAAAGCCCAACCCAATCCACGAAAGTGTGACAACTATGGGAGTACCTACCCACTGTCACCTTAGATATACACTCCCCTCGCTTTAGTGATGATGAAATCAATACAAGGGGGGAATCCTGGTGACCCTTAAAGGAGACCCCCGGTAGCAACCCTTTTCCTAAGGGTGGCCACTTACTAGGAAGCCATGACACTCACCAATGTGAAATAGGGAAAAATGCATAATTTCCAAGCATATGTTTTCAAAATCAAGAAAGTATCCTTAGCAACATGTTCAAATGCTCCAAATATTAAAATGACACTTACCACGACATCAAACTTGTTACCTCATGAAGCAAGACCTGTTGTCCTCTGTGGACAAGTTGGGTGTGGTGGATGTTGCTGCCATCGATCGGATAGTGATGTGTGGTATGATAAGGGCCCCTGCCTGCTCATTTGCCTCTTGGTACTCTATGTTTGCAACCCGAGGGCCTCGAGACATCATCTCCTTAGTTATCCGTAGGAATGGGGGATAACATTTGGGTCCGACTTGGGCACATCTACTTGTCGTAGAGTCCATGAGAACCTCAACATCTCTTGGTAAGACCTATGCCTACACACACTGAAACAAACACCTCCACATCTTAAAAAATTCAAAAATTCAACTAATCTTTAAAAGAAAATTTTACATTTTTTCAAAAATTTCTAAACTAACATGTAATATGATGTAAGCAAATGATATAAAGCAACTATGCAATAATGCAAGTAGAGAAAAATAAAAAATGGGATATGACATGCAAATATAAGTAAATGCAACTAAACTATTATGAACAAGCAAATGCAAGTGCAAGGGAAAGAAAATGACCTACCTACTTACTCGAGGCCTGGGCCCTGAAGAGGTCGAGTTCCTTCGATGTAGGGTTGGAAACTGGTAATGGCATCCTTCTCCCTTTCATGGTAGACAAGTAGTATTTTCCCTGCTCGGATTTCTTCTTCACGATGTAAGGGCCAAGCCATAAAAATTTGTTCCTTTCATCATACTTGTGCTCGCCTCTCTTTTTATCCCACATGAGGGAAAGGCTTCCTTCACTAAAGTTAATATAAGGTATGTTTTCAATGTAAGGTTATGAAGTTGGTTCTACCTTGACCATATCTTTAATAACTTGTTCTTGCCCTTTATCTTCTTCTTCTTTCTTGAGTATCCTGATGGATCCTGGTTCATTTTCTTGAAACTTTGAAATCTTTTCTTTGTACTCATTTGTCCTCAGAAGTAGTGTATCTATGCAATCTTCTTGTGCAAAAGGTAAATCTCGAGGGTCATACTCAATGATCTGTTGAGGCACATCAAGCTCACAATCACTGTGATAATTGGGGTGGTTCAGATCCATCACGTACTTTGTGACTACCTGTTGGCTATATAGAATCTCGAAGGTACCATACCCCATGGGAATATGTGTATGAGTGAGATCCATGCTAAGGAAACTGCCAAGGGTGGCAACCCGACTTCTTGATAAAAGCATGCCCCAAGTGTCCGGAACATCCATCACCACTATGTTTATAATGAGACTGATATGAGCGAAATCATGCAAATACACCACATCTTCTATGAGACCATACACTTTTACTTTCTTTGAATCAATGTCGCACACATTTCCATTGTGATGTCTCGTCCCCAAGATTAGGCCAGCAGGGAGTGACTTAGTAGTCTATATGTTCCCATAGAATATAGTCAGGCACAAACAGGGAACTAGATGGAGAAATAAGGAGGAATTAAGGCTAAACGATAAATTAAGCCAAAATACTTAGGAA
>SNQJ01S0270113.1:3310-15052 GCA_010110895.2 Picea sitchensis
ATGGATATTTTCTCCTTCCATGCAAAATAGTTGTAAGGTGTAAGAATGAATTCTTTTTGGAATTCCATCTTTCCGTTGTCTTCAATCTTTTGTACCTGCAAAAAATTTTGGTGTAGATTTTGCTTGGTAGTCCATCGGCTCTGATACCATGTAAATGTGTTGAACCTACACAAAATATATCTAGCTAAACAATAATACACACATTTGCAGAGAGAATTTGAGAAAGAAGAAGAAGGAGAAAAAGAATGAAAGAATTCTCATTAATCGTTGTGAATAATGAATAATTTACACATGATATACTCTTTATAACTCAATGAGTTTGACTTGAGGTGAACCAATGCACTGTATTGGTGGTATAGAGTGATCTAGACACACACCAACAATTACGGGAGTGAACTACCACCTATTCTGGTCTCTCAGGCAGTTATGGGAGTGAACTGCCACCTAGTTGAGTTAACTAGTCAACTAGTCTTCAGTTAACTGAATGAAGAGAGAGTAGTGAGGAGTTAACTCAGGGAATCAAGGATAATGTGCCACTTTGGTGATGATACCAAGGCAAGTTCAAATTATCATGGTGATGATCCCAATGTTGCATGGTGATGATCCCAATGCAACATCTAAACTCTACTCAACTAGTCAAACTGAAGTGTCAATTGAAAGAGAATATTCTCCCCTAAAATATAGGAGACTGTATAATGACTAATTGTGAATAATAAACAAGAAATAACCTTAGGAAAAATAAATCCTAGGTGTGTGTGAAGTAACACCAACATACTCAACCTGTATATCTGTCAGAGTTTGTTTCATCCAAAGAACCTGTGTACAACATGATGCTACTGCAATATACTCTGCCTTGGCTATAGATAAAGATACAGATGATTGTTTCTTGCTTAGCCATGATACTAAACACTCACCCAAGTAGAACGATGCTCCACTGGTGCTTCATCAGTCATCAATACAACCTGCCCAATCTGCATCTGTGTAGGCAATAAGTGATAGATCCTTTCCTTTTGGATACTATAATCCAAACTCTTATGTTCCTTTGAGATATATGAAAATCCTCTTTACTGCTAATAAATGTGATTCCTTTGGTGCTGCTTGAAATCATGACACTTGTCCAACTGCCTGCATTACATCTGGTCTAGATGCTGTCACATATAGTAGGCTGCCAATCATTGACCTGTATTGCCTCTGATTTGTAGACTTCGAATCATCATATTTGCTCAACTTGCAACTGGTTTGTGTGGGAGTGATAAATGGTTTGAAATCTTCCATTCCGAACCTTTTTAGCATTACTCTGATATACTTGGTTTGAGAAATAAAAATTCCTTGGTTTCTTTGACATATCTGAAGTCCTAGAAAGAAGGATAGTTCTCCAAGTAACGATATTTCGAATTCATTCTGCATATCTTTTGCAAATTTTTGGCTTAACCTGTCATCATCACTACCAAAAATAATATCATCAACATAAACTTCAATTAATAAAATATTACATTGACTTACCTTGATGTAGAGTTCATGTTTGCACTTCCTTTTCTGAACCCTGTTTGCTGTAGATACTTATCCATTCTAGAGTACCATGCTCTAGGAGCCTGTTTTAGACCCTACAAGGCCTTCTTTAATTTACACACACAATCTGCATTTTATGACAACTGAAATCCTTCTAGTTGTTCAATGTAGACTTCTTCTTCAAGTTCCCCATTCAAAAAATCTAATTTTATGTCCATCTGATACATTTTAATATTTTTGGAGCGTGCATAAGCTAAAATCAAATGGATTGCTTCCATTCTAGCAACTAGGGAAAATGTCTCTTCAAAGTCGATTCCTTCAACCTGTGCATATCCTTTACATACCAATCTATCTTTGTTCCTTGTAACATGTCCATCTTCATTCAATTTATTCCTGCAAACCCACTTTGTGTCGATCGCATTCTTATTCTTTGGTCTTGGAACCAGTTCCCAAGTGTCATTTTTCTCTATTTGATCCAATTTCATCCATGACCTTTTTCCAAAATTCATCTGTGTTGGCTTATTCAAAACCGTTTGGTTCAACTGTAGATGAGAGTGCTAGGTGTGTTTGTTCTGGTGAACAGATTTTTCTGCTAGTCTCAACTCCTGCATCTTTGTTTCCGATAATCTGTTCTGAAGGATGGTTCTTCTGTACTTGTTTATTGGGTGTCTTTGGAGGCACTTGCTGAACTTTCTCTTCTTCTTCTGTCAGATTCTCTTCATCTTCCTCTTATACTTCTTTTTCATCTTCTGCTTCTTCTTCTAAGGTCTATTTCATTGATTCATTTTATTCTTCCTTTGATTCTGGTCTGCCTGTTTCATCAATTGTCACATTGATGCTTTCCACAACTTTGTTCAATCTTAGATTGTAACACTTGTATGATTTCCTTGTACTTGAGTAACCACCAAGTACTTCTTTGTCCACACGAGAGTCAAACTTTCCCATTCTTCCATCTTCTCTTTTGATATAAAATTTGCTTCCAAAAACTATGAAGTGCTTCACATTTGCTGGTCTTCCTTTCCATAGCTCGTAATGAGTTTTGTCAGTGTTTTTTCTGAGCATTACTCTGTTTTGAATGTGAACTGCTGTATGCACTGCTTATGCCCAAAAAACATCTGTCAATTTTGAATCCATTAACATTGTTCGAGCCATTTCTTGTAATGTCTTGTTCTTTCTTTCAACAACTCCATTATGTTGAGGTGTCCTAGCGATGAAGAATTGCCTTTTTATTCCATGATTGCTGCAGTAGTCCATAAATTCCTTTGATGTGAATTCTACTCCATTATCATATCTCAAGCATTTGATTCTTGAATCCATCTCATTTTCAACCATTTCCTTGTAGATCTTGAAGTTTTCATAAGCTTCTGACTTGTTCATGAGAAAGAAAACCGCAATCATTTTTGTATAATCATCAACTAATAACATAAAGTAGGTCTCACCTTTTAAGTCCTTTGTTGTAGTTGGTCCAACTAGATCAGTATGCACAGTTTCAAGTGGTCTTGTTGTTGAATATTCCTTTGATTTGAACCTGGTATTTGTTTTCTTTCCTTGTTGACAATGCTTGCATAAAGTGTTGGTTGGTTTCGTGATCTGGGGAATTTCTCTGATTGCTTCTATTTTGCTGACTTTGAAAAGGTTATCAAAATGCATGTGACCCGTTCTTCTGTGCCATAGCCAACTTTTATCTTCCTTTCCTAGACAACACTTTTAATTTCCAATTTGACTTAACACATATATGTTGTTTTAAGTTCTTGCAGCTATAGCGACCAATTTCCCTAAACCTTCTCTTCTTATCTCACACTTTTGTGAATTGAAAGTAACTTTATGACCTTGATCACACATTTGATTATGCTTTAGAAGATTATGTTTCATATCTTCTACTAGTAAAACATTTTCTGCCATTTCATTCTTGTTCCCAATTCGGACTGTGCCTTTTCCAATGATTTTGGTTGAATTATCATTTTCGAAGGAGACTGATCCATCTCTTTCCTTTCGTAATGTAGGAAACTTGTGTCTATCACTTGTCGTAATGTTTTGAAATCCCATTTTCGACATATCAACCATGTTTCTTCTCCTTAGATTGTAGATCGATTGTGCATTCTTCATTGCTATCTTGATCTTTCTTTCTTATCCATGTTATTCAGATTAATGTCTATTATTCTAATCTTTGTACGATGTTCAAAATGGTTACATTTGTAACATTCCCATAGGTGCTCAATGATTCAAACCTGGTAGCTTCTTCTGTGTTTCACTAGGTCTTCTTGGGTAACCCCTTTTTGTATGACTCTCAAGGTTGTTATTATTTCTGTTGTTAGCTATGCAATTCATCTTTATGTCCAAATTACATGCATAACATAAACCCAAATATATAGTTTTATACCTAGGAGTTGAATATTTTTCTGAAAGGAGGGAATCTTATGAATCCTTCTTCTTCTTGAGGAGCCCTATAAATGCATTTGTTGATTAAAATCTAAATATTCTACGTTGGGGGAGTGTCTGTAATTTTATTTGTATATCTTCCTATCCCTTTGATTGTTTACGCATAGATTTTTGGATATGACCTTGTTCTGTTTTTGGAGCTTGATCCCTTTTCTTTTTATTATTATCCAAATTCAGGACTTGTCAAGATGAGATTTTTGATTCTTTGATAATGTCATCCAAAACTTTTGACTATTCTACATATTTTTCTTGAATATCCTTTCTTAGTGTGACAATATCTTCTTTCAAGTTTCAATGATCCTGTCCTTTTTTTCAAATTTGTTCTTTGAATGCTTCTTAGCTGAATTCTTTTATCTTCTTCTATTTGAACCTTCAATTTTGTGATCATTTATTCTAGTTCTCAAGTGTCATTTTTTCTTGTCTAGTTCTGCTTGTGGTTTCTTGTGGTTTCTTGTTTTCTTCTTTTTCTTTTGATAACTTCTATCGCAGTGGTTCTTCTCGATGTTCAACTTCTACCTCTTCAATTTCTTATTAGGCTTCTTCATATTCTTCTTGACTTCTTCCGTATTCTTCTTCCAACTTCTTCATATTCTTCTTCAACCTTCATATTCTTCTTCAAATTCCTTTTGTCAGAGTCTTTTACTGCAATGAATAGAACTCTTCTTCACGCCTCAGCATCCTTGACTTCATCTTCATCGATGATGATATGTCTTCTTGGTGCATAATATTTTCTTGAAATTTCTTTAGTTCTTTTTTTTCCTTTATATTTGTGTTTTCCTTTTGGGTAACCTTCATCATTTCCTCTTTTTATTGAGGACATTTGTTATAAAATGACCAATACCATCAATTCGGAAACAAATTGGAAGATTACCTCTATACCACAGTTGGTTCCCTTTTTTTAGTATTTTGACAAAGTTGGCCCACTTCTTCATCATCTTTGAGGCGTCACTATTGATTTTATATTCTTCTTGTTCCTTTTCTTTTGCTTTGATCTTTTGTATGCTTTGAGGGCACTTCTTTTTACATTTGGATTTTCTGTTTAGTTCTCATTTCATATGTTGTGAGATTCCATGTATTTAGTCCATGCTTAATGAGTCTAGATGTGATCTTTCTTCTAGTACTGATAACTTAGGTTTGAATCTCATGGGAAGAGATCTTGGTACCTTTTGAAAATTGATTCTTCAATTTCTTCTCCCAATCCTATGATTGCATTCACCGTTTCATGGAGTTGGTAAGAGTAGGCTGCAATATTCTAATCTTCCTTCATATTTAGTTGTTGGTACGACACGAAGTTTTGAGCTTTGCTTCTTTGACTGTATCTCCTTCCTTAAATATTTCAAAGCTTGTCCCAAATATATTTGAGTGGATTTACAATGTGCAACTTTGGTGAATGCCATTTAACTAAGACCATCCAAAAGTGGGTACGGCAATAATTATTCTCGAGTTTCAACTGGCACATTTTGTTGGAGGAACGACATGTTATTTATATGCATCTACTATTGATTGCTAAACTTGAAATCCTTGTGCTTGCATATATGTCTTCATCCTTATGCTCCCAAAAGGAAATCATACTTCTATCCATTAGGCTATGGTATTCCATTTTAATACAAGTTGGTAGTCTCCATGATCTACCTTTGGTGATTAAATTGATTTACGAAGGAACCTTCTCGATACCAATTGTTGGATTCTTGGGAGGCCGGGGGTGGTGGTGAATCAGTAATCCAACATAATTATAATCCTTTTTATCCAAATAATCCAAGTGTTATATCAATGTAGAATTATTGTCAATAATGAGAAATGAGAAATGAACAATCACACACATACAAAATACGCCAGTGTTTTTAGGTGGAAACCTTAATGGGAAAACCATGGCGTTTTTTTATTATATGTCTTGAAGAGTCACACATTCATTGGAAGCACCTAATTCCTTTGTTTTTCAGGATACAATTGGAGGGCTCCAACCTCTAATTTCTCGGGCTAACTTTGAGGGAAGCATCAACTCCCAATTCTCTAGCTACAACCATATGGAGGCTACAACCCTATGTTCTCAGGCTACAGCAGAATTAGCTGCAACCACCTGTCCTTGCCAGATCCAACCACTACACAGAGTATAGAGTGAATGGCGGAATCCTTTGTTAACTTTTGTCAGCTGTGAGATATACCCTTTAACTGTAATGGCAACCTGGCCTGTGGCCTGTATCCAATCGTACAACTACCACGTAATCAGTTGTACTGAACTAAACATGTATCTGACATACAATAGATACGACCTATGGTTTTGAAATCCGCGGTACATACCCTATACGTTATGCAACCCACATATGTACGTGAACAAACATTTATGCAGCCTACGCATGCCTTCTAGAACTAAGGTTTCCTTTACTTGAAAATTGACCTACGTAACTTCTTTCACATAGATATGTAACTTGTCAATGTATCCAGACTAAAATTGTACCCTGTGCATGCATCATATATAACCTTTACTCAAGACAAGTATGTATTTCTCTAGTTATGTGCCATATAGGTGTTTGAAATCATGAACAAGTATACTTTTCCTCACATGATCTTAGTCATCAAACCCTTTTTTATTCATCCTCTCAATCATCAACAAATACAATATCTCCAGCCATGTGCCCCATAAAATCCCCTTATGCCAAGTAATACAAGATGTGCCTCACAAGGTATCAATGATGAACATACCAACACTATATTTCTTTAGACCTAACTTATACAGAAGATCCCATGTAACCCACTAGTCTCTCTAGGGAGAATCCTCAAATCTCCATTACCATTACTCATGCATACATCAAATCCAACTATTCATAGAAATAAGACACCTTTTGAACCAATGGATGGATCTGATGTATCGAGCACTTTAGAACCTTCCACGGGAGCTTGATCTTAGAATATGGAACCTATGCAACTTCTCAAGTTTCAATGAATTTACAAACATGTACTCACCCTATACAAACCAACCCGCGATGCAGTATGCACTATACCTGAGACAACTGTGTACTATATGCACCCTATGCATGAACCCAACCCATTGCACCTTACCGAAAATAGAGGTTTCTGTAATTCCAAAGAATTTCACCCATCAACCCTTCACTATCTCAAAATTTCATCCTTGGGATGTATCCTGAAGTATTTTACAATAGATTTACACAAGAAAATGAATTATCCAATACGAGTGTGTGTTTAATGAGTGAGCTTTCCCTCTTATTTATATCTTCATGTATACACTTTCCTTATTTTAGGGCTTCTTCATTTTAAATAGGATTCTTTTTTTGCAAACACTTTGACCCTTGGGGGAGTCTATAAGACTCATGGGGGGTTCTCCAATACATGGTCATAAATCTCTAACCGTGAGGGGTTATGTGGCATTACACATACCAAGCAAGCAGTGAACACTATCCATATAGGATGGTTTCATGACTCAAATTCTCTATCCTTCATCTCCTTATTCCACAGACAAGCATGGGTACTCTAACCCATACTTCTAGGACTCAATCCATAGAATTGTCTTCCCATGGGGGCTTTCACTACATAAAGGGAACACTGCTGGGTTCATCCATATTTACTTCTTATCAACCATGACAAGACAATAGTGATTCATATTTTCATCAAACAAACTTTGGTCCATTAGCCAAACCTTTATTACTCTGATGATTTCTTCAAGGGTTGACATCAATGACAATAACCCTAGTGCTGCGTGTGATATGGGTGAATTTTGACTCACTTGCCCACATGTAAATGCCACTACGGACCAAAACCCATGTCCCCAATTTTTCTTCTAGAAGCATTCCAAAATTTGAAACATTCCATATTAAACACTTATATTTTTCAATAAAATAATTGTACGAGATATTCAAGACAATACATAGATTGCACTTAACTTGGGCCAAATATATTTCCACAAATGCAAACCTTGGGTATGTTTGAATAAACACAATTCATAACACATGTTTTTGTAGATATCACATTGGGTATGGTTATTGATACGAAACAAACACACACACACATTTCATGTATTGCACAACACCGGCTTTGCAGGATGCTCAGTTATATTTCCACCATTGTCATCTAGGACTGTTACAACATCTTGTGTACAAGGTCGGAGGGTTGTACATTTTATCAAAAACTTTTAGCACATGGGATGCCGGGTTTGGTGGAGCGGAACTAGGAAAGTGCATCCATGTAATTGACTTTGAAAAGGTTATCAAATGCATGTGACCCAATCTTCTTCCTTCTGCCATAGCCAACTTTATCTTCCTTTCCTAGACAACACTTTTAATTTCCAATTTGACTTAACACATATATGTTGTTTGGTTCTTGCATTTATAGCGACCAATTTCCCCTAAACCTTCTCTTCTTATCTCACACTTTTGTGTGAATCGAAGTAACTTTATGACCTTGATCCCACATTGTTTGATTATGCTTAGAGATTGTGTTTCATATCTTCTGCTAGTAAAACATTTTTTGCCTTTTTCGTTCTTGTTCCCAATTCGAACTTTGCCTTTTCAATGATTTTGGTTGAGATTATCATTTCGAAGGAGATTGATCCATCCCTTTCCTTTCGTGTCTTAGGAAACTTGTGTCTATCACCTATCATATGTTTTTAACACTCCTTGTCAACATACCAACCATGTTTCTTAGATTGGCAAAGCGTTATGCATTTCTTCATTGCTATCTTTGATCTTGCTTCTTATCCATGTTGTTTGAGGGTTCACATCTGTAGTATTTGTTATTGTTGGGGTTCTTTGGGAGGGACACCATTTCTTCAATATTTGGCCGATGCAAAAATGGTTACGTTTGTAACATTCCACTTGATTATCAATGGTCGAGCTATTGCTTAACTTCTTCTCTGTGTTTCAATGGGGGTTCTTGGAATAACCCTTGTATGACTCTCAAAGTTGTTATTGTTCTTTGTTGGTAGCTACGCAATTCACATCTTTATGTCCAAAATTAGCACAATACATAGCAAACCAAATATAGTTTGATACCTAGAGGTTGAATATTTTCTGAAAGGAGGCACTCTTATAAATACTTCTTCTTCCCGAGGCCTATCAGATGGGTAGCCGATTATGAAATCACGAATATTGGTGGAGGAGTGTCCACGTAATCTTCCTTGTATACCTTTCTATCCCCTTTGATTGTTTCGCATAACTTTTTGGATCACGTTTCTTGCTGTTGTTTTGGGCAGTCCCTTTCTTTTTATTGTATCCAAGTCAGGACTTGTCAAGATAGAGATTGCGATTCGCGATAATGTCATCAAAACTTTTGAGCTATTCTACATATTTTTCTTTTGAATATCCTTTCTTAGTGTGACAATATATGCTTTCAAGTTTCCAATGATCATGTCATTTACTTCTAGCGCTGTTCTTTGAGTGCTATTTCAATTCTTTTATCTTCTTCTATTTGAACCTTCAATTTTGTGATCGGTTGTTCTAGTTCTCAAATTGTCATTTTCTTGTCTGGATTACGCTGAAGTTGGTTTCTTGTTTTCTTGTTTCTGCACGGTAAATCCTATGGCACACATTAGTTCTTCTCGATAGTCAACTTCTACCTCTTCAATTTCTTATTAGACTTCTTCCTATTCTTCTTCCAACTTCTTCATATTCTTCTTCAAATTCCTTTTTGTCAGATTCTTTTACTGCCAAGAATAGAACTATTCTTGTCTCACTTGTCAGCGACTTCATGCTATTGATGATGATATGTCTTCTTGGTGCATAATCTTTCTTGAAAACTTCTTTGTAGTTCTTTTTCCTTTATATTTTTTGTTTTCCTTTTGGTAACCTTCATCATTTATCTTTTTCTTGAGGGACATTTGTTAACAAAATGATATTACCATCCTGAATTAAAACAAATTAAGGAAGATTACCTCTATACCTACCATTGGTTCCCCTTGTTGGATCTTTTGACAAGTTGGCCACTTCTTCATCATCTTTAGGGGGCGTCACTGTTATTGCTATATTCTTCTTGTTCCTTTTCTTTTGCTTTGATTTTTTTTTTTTTTTTTTTTTTTTTTTTTTTTTTTTTTTTGTTTAGTTCTCATTTCATATGTTGTAGAAATTCCATACATTTTAGATCCAGCATTGAGTCTAGATCTGATCTTTTCTTCTAGTGTTGATCTTGAGTTTGAATCTGTGGGAAGATATTTTAGCCACCCTTTGAACAATTATAGATTCTTTGATTTCTTCTCCCAATCCCTATGATTTCATTCACTGTTTCATAAAATCGTAAGAAGTAAGATGCAATATTCTAGTCTTCCTTCATTTTTAGTTGTTGGTGACCTACGTAATTTTGAATCTTTGCTTCTTTGACTTTTGTATCTCTTCATAAATATTTTGACTTGTCCCAAATATTTTTAGCGGGTTTACAATGTGCAACATTGGTGAATCTGGTATCTTGAGACCATTCAAAAGTGCATTTTGGCTTGGAATTATTTTCTTGCTGAGTTTCTTTGCTTTGTCATTTGTTGGTGGGCGCTGGTACTGGTATTTTGTATCCATCTACAATTGATTACTAAACTTGAAATCCCTGTGCATATACATATGTATCCTTAGCCTCCAAAATTCATAGTTCTATCCATCAAGCTGTGGTATTCCATTTTAATACAAGTTGGTAGTCTCCATGATCTACCTTTAAGTAGTTAAACTGATTTGAAGGAATTTCTCTTATACCAATTGTTGGATTCTTGAGAGGGGGGTGGTGAATCAATAATAGCGTAATTATAATCCTTTTTGCTCAAATAATCTAGTGTTATATCAATGTAGAATTATTATCCATTAATGAGAGAAGCGAAATGAACAATCACACACATACACAATACACCGGTGTTTTTAAGTGCAAACCTATATCAATGTAGAATTATTATCCATTAATGAGAAATAAGAAATGAACAATCACACACATACACAATACACCAGTGTTTTTCGTGGAAACCTTAATTGGGAGAAAACCACAGAATGATTTTTCTTATATATCTTGAAGAATCAAATTCATTGGAAGCACCAAATTCCTTTGTTTTCCAAATACAACTGGAAGGAGGCTCCAACCTCTTAGTTTCTCAGGCTACAACCTGAGGGAAGCTCCAACTCCCCAATTCTCTAGCTACAACCATATGGAGGCTACAAACCCCTATGTTCTCCAACTACAACCGGAAGGTGGCTACAACCACCTGTCCTTGCCCCGTCCAACCACCCTGAAGTATAAGTAGAATGATGGAATCACTGTTAACCTGTCACTGTGAAATATACTGCTATACAACTGTAACAACCTCTACCAATGACCTGTATCCAATCTGTACAGCTACCCTGTAATCAATTTGTACCTGAACTAAACATGTATCTACAAACATACAACAGATACACGACCTATAGTGTTTCAATCCACGTATGTACACACCCTATCTCTTATGCAACCCACATATGTACATGCCCTAACTATTATACAGCCCGCGTATGCCTTCTAGAACTAGGGTTTCCTTTCACTTGAAAAATTCTGACCCTCTGTAACTTCTTTCACACAGATCTGTAACTTGTCACTGTATCCAGACTGTAACTGTACCTTGTGCATGCATTATTATTTAATCAAGACAAGTATGTCTCTCTCTAGTCATGTTCCATATAGGTGTATAAAATCATGAACGAGTATACTTTCCCTCACATGATCTTAGTCATCAAACCCTTTTTGATATTCATCCTCTCAATACATCAACAAATACAAGATCTCAACCATGTACCATAAAAACCCTTAACCATATGCTGAGAAATACAAGATGTGCCTCACAAG
>SNQJ01S0270115.1:0-11742 GCA_010110895.2 Picea sitchensis
TACTCCCTTACGGTTTCACCTTGATATTTATAAAGAAGTTGGAACGGTTTTATTATTTGTTGATACAATTGGTTTATTCAATCTTATCGGAAAAATGTATGTGCATACAAATTGTAGGTGTTCAAAATCTCTATCTTTCGACTTATTGGGATTTTGTTCTTCTAATATTTCATTTCCAGAACTTCATTTGTGATTAGTTAGACTGTTCATTTTGCATTATATTATTTTTCTTTTCCAGATCTTTGTTTCTGACTATATAGACTCTTCACTTTCCATCATTTCATTTCCATAAATTTGTTTATGACTAGATACATTGTTCTCCTTCCATTATAGTTTTAATATGTGTTGGTATGCATACAATAGGCATTGAAAAGGAGTCTGTGTGTGTACATAGTTACTTCCAATTGTATGTAATCATTACAATAGTAGTTAAATTGATAGAGAAGTTCGTCCAGAATTACTGGATGAGCCACATAGATATGTTTGTACGTATAGGCATGTAAATGTTTTAAACCTCATAGTTACTTCCAAAATAGAGTTCGCACAGTCTAAATTTCACTTGCAAAATGGAATAACCAGATGTATATGATTCACCGATATGTTAGTGATTTCTAGCACAGTGTAATGAAATAGTATTATATTTAATACAGATATATTTCCTAATACATTTCCATAACTTGATTCCATTCCAGCCAAGATACATAGAAAGGTTTGCTCAACAGCTACAGTTGAACTGTAAGGGTTTATCCTACATTTCATTTCATTCCATCAAATTTAATAAAAACAAAGCAATTCATCCATATTTAAGCAGATGCAATTCTATCAGCCAAGGTACGAGTTCCTTAATTTTTTCCTCGTTTTTCTTCTGAAAGGGTCTAATTATGTTTTTATTCCATCCATTCAGATTCATTACTCTGCGTAACTTCTCAAAGGATGATAGTGGAGGGTCGAGTTGTTTTATATGTTGTGGACAGGTTCTTCCTGGCAAAAACAAGAACGAATGTTCACTAGTCTCCCTCTGTGAATCGGGTAAGGATATTCCTCTATTGTTTGGTTCTGAAACCTTTCTGAACATTCTTGGTAATCCTCCTTCTTGTTTCCAAATTCAACGATCTTACACAGGCATGCTATCAGGGTTAACGTATTTTCATTTACTCATAGGGTTTTTCGTTGTCCCTCCATTCTCTTTTATGGGTTTCCCTTATATTTATGCATTGTTACCTAATGTTGAGCCTTTGTGAGACCATGCGAGAGTTCTAGTATAGAAGTTCATTTAGTAGGGTAAAACCCACACTGTGTATTGCATTTTATACTGTGTTTTGCTTGGGAGTTCACCATTATGTAGGTTTTATCAGGCCACTAGTTGACTCTTACAATTGTAATGTCTTTTTTAAAGATTATTGTATTTCCATATGGTATATAATATAATGTGTGGATTTTGTGCACCGAATAATTTGTTAAGAAATACCCTGTAGCATGAAATCATTTGAGTCTGTGATTAAATTTGGTTTAATGTCTTTAATTCTGATAATTATCGTTGTCTGTGTGTGGAAAATACCATTTGAAGCACGGTATTCGACACAAATATTAATTATGTATTAAATCTTCGAGCAATGCATTCTCTTCAGCACAGATAGTCAATCCATGTTTAGACTTTAATAAACATATTTGGCATATAGAATTTAACTATGTGTTTATAGTTTAAGCAATGCATTCAGCCTACTCATACCACGCGAACCCATGCAGTTCATATCTTCAATGTTAATGTTGTTTATTTATTTCATTTCCTAAAGAGTTTGATTTAGATAATTTGGTAACCAATTCTAATGATGGGACCCTGTTGTTGCGAGGGTACCCATCAGGAAGTTCTTGGACCACCCTCCCCTTCGGCCTGAGGCGTCTTCTCAACCAAAACACGAAAGTGAAAAGACATCAGGGTCTCCAAGTCGCATACCATTTGAAGCACCTGTGATTCATTAATAAATATTAATTATGCATTAAATCTTCGAAAGCAATGTATTGTCTTCGCATTGCATAGTGTAGTGTCCCCTGTACGGTTCCTCCCCGTTGCAGATCATGTTATATGCCAAGAAGTGTAAAATATGTTCTATAGGCCGGTGGAGCTGCTTTGAATAATGTGAGGGTTTATGAGTTTTGTTAGGCCGTGTGGAGCCTAAGTTTTGAAGGCGAGGATTCGTTGATGTACTTGTATGTATGCGCCACACTAATAAAATATAAATACCGCCAATTGCAATGCATGGAAGAAGTGATAGGGACCGAGCGCCCACGTAATGGGCAAGGGAGGTCATCGAAGGTGGGAAAGGGGTCGAAAGTGAGAGCCTAGGGCTAAACCTAGGGCTTAGGCCCGAATAATATTTTATTATTATTCATAAAAATCCATATGCACATTATTTTATCCTAAATCCTTTTGGAAGGACCTGAATTCCCAAGTGGTGGAGGAAGGTGTATCGATGGAATGCATGCTGTACCTGTGGTGACAAGTGTCACCCCGGGTGCATGCAAATAAAACTCAATCGAAATGAGAATGCCCGGCTTCCATTTGGAACTGAACTTATGGAACCTATAATGCATCTCGCCGGTTATCTGGATGGATCTCCGGGAATCAAGTATAGCTATGTTTTGCCCGAGAAAACTGGTAATACCTTGTCCGTAGAGCTATGAGTTCTGACCAATTTAGTCAATCCCGAAATGTATTCCTACCGTAATTCCCGTGGCCGACGCTGAAAAGTTTATTCCCGCGAAAGTGTAGGGGAAATGAGCTAGCCTGCGCATGGAGCGTGCTCCGAAAATCATCCCGAGATTATCCTGTGACAACCGAATCTTTTTGGGAAGCCTTGTCTCTGTTTTCCCGTGCGGACGCGGACTATGCAAGTATCGGGTTCCATGCGGAGACTTGGTCGGGCCTGGTGGAGTGACTCTTCAAAGGAAGTGTAATGAGGGGAGAAGAGGACTCGAAGAAATCCCCAGAGTCAGCCATAGAGCTTGGAGAATTTTGGTCCGGCTTGTTCCTCAGAATAATAAGGTAAGGGAGAGACTGTTCTGGCTGAAATGTCTAGGTGACATAGAAGGTGCACTCTCCGGGTGGAAACTGCATGTGGGGAATGAGGGTCCGTAAGGTGCGCTGAGCCGCGGATATTCCTCGAGAGCTTCTTCGTTGAATGTGTATGTTGTTCTCCCCGGTAGTCTCACCGAGTCTAGATTCCTTGCCTCTGCGGAGCCTCTTCCACCAAATCCCCAGACCTAATCGCTGAGCCGGTTTTAAATGCTGTGGTCTTACATCGGAGGTTTGTAGTTGTTCGCGACTTGCTGCGAATTCTACAACGATAATTATAAGTAATCTGAGTTATGTTTGTCACATTTGACATGACTGTGTTGCTTTGTATCATGTTTTCCGCTGGTAAATGAATTAATGATGAATGCTATGGAACATTTCATTATAGCAGCATCTATATATTTTACTCTCAGTTGTTAAGTGTGTTTAATTCGTTAAATGCATTTGTTTTAAATCCATGTAATGGATGGTAACTCGAGAGGTTTAAGTGTGAACCCGGTAGTGAATTGGTACACTACAAATTGGTATAAGAGCACGACAACAAATTGGTATCGAGTCATATTCTCGGTTAATCGGTTTACCTAGATGGGTTAGCGGAGCCGTCTTTGGACCGTAATGTGAGGAGAAATTGCTGGGCCCGAAATGGCCACCTCGATGTTATTTGTTCCGCAGTCATAGCCGCTTGACCACGCTTATGTTTCCGAAGGTTTAGTGGTGCCGGAAATCATACCGGTATGGTCTACTTAATTCATAGGAAGACGTGTTTCTACACCGATGGTGGAGACCCGTCGATCCGCTCGAGTGGAAGGCAAACCTTGCAACCGCCAGACTGAGAACGCAAGTAATGAGGCTTAAACCTTCGATATTGCATTGAGCAACTTGGGAGGATCGCGAATAAGATCCGTGGATTTACCCGCCAACCGGCCCGTTGATCGAAGCCATGCGAGGACTTAAGTCCTCATGGGTAGAGGGACAAGTCCCAAAGAAGTGTCTGGATATTCAAACTCAGGGGAATCAAGACCCTGTGATTCTCAAAAACACGAGGAGGGATCATAGCCGTAAAACTCTGAGGACATGTGTCAATCTTGAGGAGTCGAACCGTGAGAATCGAACTTTCGGTTAACGTAGAAATCTTGTCACATGAAATCGCGATCCGCAAATTCGCGATACACCAAGATTCGACCGCTTATATTAGTGGACACGTGGCACAGATCCTTAATCTGGAAATCCCCGACAAGGAGTAAATCCACCTGCGATTGAGGTTCATCGAAAGTCCCCGATAGAAAGGTCTATTCATCTGAACGGATTTGGTAGAAATCGTGAATCGAAATCGGGATTCGAGGCAGTTGTTCATGGCATGGGAAAATCAGCGATATGCATTCCAAGGCTTAGGTCTGTAAATACAATCGACCATCGAGGACAGGCGACGAGCAGCAACAGGAGAAAGGATTGCTGACAAGTCAACGACTGGGACCCATCTGATCCTGGGAGCATATGCGCATGATATTGAAATCGCTTCAAACCCCGAAGAGTGGTTTGATCAAGGTCATATAGTGTGGTTGTATGGTGAGGCTCTAGCCCAGAGGTCTAGCACGGACGGTCCATTTGGAAATCGAGATCGATTTTCACTGGCTGCCGCTTTTACAGCATTCATATTTGTGAAACCCCAACCCCGATAAGGGATGAGGCGTGGGTCATGAGACAATGGTCACATCGAATAGGGCCTAGATTAGAAAGCTAAGGAATATCGGAGATCGAGAATCCAGAGGATGGTAAACTCCTCGACGCTCGAGTTGCAAAACTCAAACCGGAAATTCAAATAACTTCTTCATTTTTGTCTCAGATATCTATGAATAAAGGAACTATGAAGTTTAATGGCCCAACAATTTGAATTGGATTGCACAAAGAGTGTGTGTTCTGAATACACCAGAGGCCAAACCTGACAATCAACGCCAAGTATGGATGGGGAAGAATGCCAATTATCCCCTGAAATGGAAGATGATCAAGAAGGAAAGGATGTTAACCAAGGAATCGAGGGATCGTGACCGTAATGGGCATGGAAAAGTGATGGATAAGGAAGGACATAAGGATGAAAATCATTGAAGGGTTAAAAAAGAGAGGCTAAGGAACGCCGAAATCGATGAAACAAAGCTCATGAAAGTCAAGGATCGGTAAGGAAATTAAACTCAAGATTCTGGCAGAGCCCGGAAAGAATAGAGAAGAAACTTGAGAAAGGAAGACTCAAGTACTCCAGGGAGAAGCCTATAACCAGCGAAGCAGTCAAGGAGCGATAAAATGACATCACATTCCCAAAGACGCTCCGCAAGAAGACACACAAAGAAGTTCGCTCATCACCTACTAGAAAACATCGTAACTGAAGGGAGGAATTGAAAGAGAGATGAACAAAAATTAAACCTCCAACATTTGATGGGGAGCATAAGAAGGAGGAAGATGTTGAGACATGGTTGCTTGGTATGAAGAAATACCTACCGCAGTAATTATTCTAACGGCGCGTATGAAGAATTGCAAATGTACCAACCGAAGGAAAGGTATCTAAGTGTGGTGGGATCGCCAGTGCGCAGACATCAAAGAGAAAAGAGGTCACTGAAGGAATTCAAGAGGTAATTTCGAAGAAATACCTCGACTAAAAGGTACTATGATAGAAAGATGAAGGAGTTCTTCAACTCAAACCGGGCAAGCATTTAATTCATTGATGAGTATAGAATCTAAATTTCGAACCATCAAGCGTTCCATTCATCAAAGACAATACCGCTAAAATTCATAGGTAACTGAAAGGGACTACCACCTTCCAATGATAAGAGATTCACTATGATGATCCCAAGACCATGGAAGAGACCATGTTAGCGCTAAATGCTTATACGAACAACATAGAGAAAAACCTATCTTTCAAAAGGCTTGGAATCCGTAAGAGGTTTAAAAAAGAACAGAGGGAGAAGGGAAGCAGCCTTCCTTTTTCAAACACCCTTAGGGACCACCAACTTTTAAAGAGCCCAAAAAAGCTAAAGGGAGTGAACAATGTCAAGGCCTCCAACCATGGAGTGTTGGGCTGTAAAGGGAATCATATGTACAAATACTACCCCCACAGAAAAGACAAGCGAAGATATTGTTCAAGTCGAAAACAATGGAGGATATGGCAAGAGGAAATGAGGATCTATGCAATCTTGGACAACAAGCAAGCGCACTTCAATCATTATTAAGGATTGAAGCGGAAGGTATGATTAACAAATCAAACCATTTGTTATTTTGATTGATTCGGGCCAGCCATAGTTATGTAGATCCTAGGAGTGGTAGAAAGTATGCATCTAATGAGAAGAAACATGAGAAGTCTTGTTAGTGCGCGAAGCCATTGTGGACCAGATAGCGCATCAATTGGAAGGTCCATTCAGTTGACATGAATGGAATGAGAGCACTCCGCTACCTAATTGAACATTCTCGCCTTTTAGCTCATATGATTGCTTTAATTGGGATGGACTGCTGACCAACACCATGCCCTTTGATTGCCGAATGGGCAGGTTCACATGCCTTGAACAACAAAGAAGGAATTCGTGCAATGCCTGCTGAATCTTCTAGGCCGAAGCTGTTAGGGAAATATTAGCCATGCAACCGAAGAAATGTTACCGGAAAGGCCGCCACCATTTCCACCGGTGGAGAAGTATTCCAAGATGCGGTCTCAACTCTAGAAGACCACAGGCTGCTCAAAGAATTCAAAGATGTGTTTCGTGAGGCAGCTCTAGACTACCTCCTCAAGAGGGACATCGATTTATAAATCATCACACCGGAGCAAACGCTTCAAAAGCCCTTATAGGATGAGCCACCAGAGCGCTGAAAGAGTTGCAACCGCAACCGAGATGTTAAAGAAAGGGTATATTCGGCCCCAAATATGTCACCGTGGGGAGCCCCAAATTTCGCGGAAGAAGAAAGATGGATGTTGAGGCTGTGCATTGAATTTAGGCAGTTAAATAAAGTCACCGCTTAAGAACAAATATCCTCAGCCAAGGATAGATGATCTTTTGATCGGTTGAAAGATGCAAAAAATATTCTCAAAAAATAGATCTCAGATCCGATATCATCAATTGAGAATAAGGGATGAGGATATCAGCAAGACCGTCTTAAGGACAAGGTAACGGGTCATTACGAATTTGCTGGTGCCATCTGATTGAGAATGAATTTGACTGACACTTTGATCGATATTCCAGAAGAATCAGAATGAGAACACCAAAATCGATCTATCCAGATATGAGATAGGCTTCCAAGAAAATGTAAATGTAAGTTAGATCCTTTTAAGGGGTCCGGCAGTTATTATAGGAGGTTTATAGCTGGTTTTTCAAGGATAGCTCATGCTATAACTTCCTTGCAAAAGAAGGAGAAGGCTAGTTCCAAAGGAACTGAAGAATGCAGAGTGTTTCCGCTAAATTGAAGCAAATTCGCTAACAAGTGCTCCAATCCTAAAGATTTCGTTGATCCAAGTAAGGATTGCATAGTGTGAACGGATGCGTGTAAGGAAGGGCCAGGAGTTCTCACCAAGGGATTTGCACTGTTTAACCCGGAAGCTAAAAGAGCATGAAAAGAACTATTCCACCTGCTAACGCATTTAGAGTCGGCAAGAGATTTGAATTAAGAATGCACTCACACAAATTGAAATATTTATTTCATCAAACTCAACCTTAAATGCCGCATAAAATTAGAAGGCTTGGAATTCTCGCGGTGAATATGACTTTATATCGTGCATACCGTAGGAAAGACAATATATGGGTCAGATGCACTCAATAGTAGTGCATGAATTCATACGCTACAACTATTAGCATGTACCGCCGCATCGAAGTTGAAGGACACTCGAAGTCATAGATGCCATTTGCAAGATCGGGAAATCTTTGTTAAAGAAAGACATGAAAGACCACAAATCCAGAAGGGTTATGCCTTGGGAACCGATGGTCTACTTCTATATAAGAACAAAATATATGTACTTCTAATGATAGAGAATTGAAGCTGGCAATTCTAAAAGAAAATGCATAATGTGACTTATGCTGTTCATCCTAGATATCAGAAGACTATGGCGTTGCATAAAAGCCATTATTTTTGGCCGTCATGAAGAATGAAATTGTTGAATACATCACGATGTATGAAGGTCATACCAGGTCACACCACAGGTTATTCCAAATTCTACCTATTCCCGAAAGTGGAAATGGGATGTCTGGATTTTATCACGGATTACCTGTAACAAGGCGCGCGCAAAGATGATTCAACTCATGGTGGTGGTGGAAAAAGCTTACTAAAGTCATTTCATTTCCATTCCACTAAAACCACCCATAGAGCAGCTGATGTTGCCTTCATATATTTTAAAAGAAGTTGCATGCTTGTACGGTGAATTCCTAAGACAATTGTGTTCGATAGGGACCCAAAATTCAATTTCGAGAGTAGACCGTCAAGGATCTCGTAACTAATCAACTGGTACGATACCATCCCAAGTCCGATGGACGTATTTAAAGAGTAAAATGTGAAAATCGGAAGACATGTCGAATGTATGATGGATAAAACCACGCGGAAGATCTACCGATTTGGTAGAATTCACCACATTAACGGGTACTCATGACCTCAAGATGACGGCCTGGCACTTCAGATGGCAAAGTGCAAAACCCAGCATCGATAATACAAATTAATGTAATCCAGTAGTTGGACTCGAACTACTCAAAGAGATGGAAGATCGTGATGATCAAAATCAAACAGAATTTGGAAGGCTGCCCAGATAGGCAAAAAGTTTACCGATAGTAATGTAAACTCCATAGAGAATTCAAAGTGGTTGAATATGTGTTCAAAGCGGAAAGCTAGCAGGAGTTCCATGAAATTGGGAAGTTGAGCCAAGTTGGCAGCAAGTTTTTTGTGGGCCATTTGAGATCCCGGAAAGGATCGTCAGCTTGCATACATGCTTCCATTACCCGCATCTATGACCGCGATAATGTGTTTGCGTTTCACTACTCGGCAAATATGTACCGATGCTAATCATGTTATCGATTGGATCAGGATTCGTGGAAACTGTATGCGTCCCGCAAGCGCATCATGTGCCCGCCATTGGACAGAAAGCATCTCCGATCTTCGGTTTTATTTGTAAAGGACCAGTGGACCTGGTACAGTCCCAAGGAAGCAACATAGGAGCATGGAGATATATTATGCGGGTAGAGTACCCGTATATTTTTGAAAAATTTTGAAGGACACATAGAAGCAATGTAAGTTAAAATCTCAGGACGTTGAAAAAATAAGGGAGGGGATTAGTGTCCCCAAGGCCGAGCCCCTTCCGCTTGCAGAGATCATGCGTTTATATGAAAAAGAAGTAATATGTTCTATAGGGCCGGTGGAGCCGCTTTGGAATAAGCCGAGTCATGAGTGTTTGTTAGGCCATGGAGCTTGAGTGTTGAAGGCCAAGAGCCCGATGTACTTGTATGCATGCGTCAATTATCAAAATATAATTACCGCGTAATCGCACTAATGTATGAAAGAGTGGATGGACCATTCACGTAATGGGAAAGGGATCGTGGGATGAAAGGTGGAGAGGGGTCGAGTGAGGAGTCAGGGGCTAAGCCTAGTGGGCTGAACCGAATAATATTTTATTATTATTCATAAAAATCCATATGCACACTATTTTATCCTAAGTCCTTTTGGAACGCCACGTGATTTCCCAAGTGGTGGAGGAAGGTGTACGGATGGAATGCAGCTCCTGTGCAGGACAAGTGTCAACCCCTGCATCCAAATAAAACCCCACCGAGCCGAGAATGCTTCATCTCGAATCAACCTCTTAAGGCGCGGAACCCGTATCATCTCCTCACGAATACATGGATCTTTGAAACCGCTTAGCCGTGGTTTTGTCTCCGAGGAAACCGGGTAATACCGGGTCTGCAGCTATGAGTCGGGTCCGGGTTTCTAGTCAATCCAAACGTATTCCCCGAATCCGTAATTCCCTGTGCCGGACGCGAGTGGAAGCATCCTGCAAGTGCAGGGGAAAATGAGCTAGCATGTGCATGAAACCTTCTCCGAAAATCATCCCGTAAGATCATCCTGGGACAGTCGAACCTTTTGGAAAGCCTTGTCAGTGTTTTCCCATGGGTGGATTGATGTGTGACTACTAGGCCGGGTCTCACAGGAGGCTTCATGGCCCTCTGCGGAGCTTCTAATTCTAGGTGGTGGAGTGTGCAGAGGGGAGAAGAGGACTCCGAAGGAACTCAGAGGCCATAGAGCCCGTAGAATTCCGGGTTCTGGCCTGGGTTCTCAGAATCCCAAGGTAAGGGAGAATCGGTAAATTAAGGACTGTCTAGGTGACAGAAGGTGCACTCTCCTGGGTGGAAATAGGCATGTGGGGAATGAGGGTGTGTGTGTGTGCAAGGAGCATGGGAGATTCCTAGGAGAGCTTCTTCCTATTGAATGTGTATGTGTTGTCTCCCCAGAATCCCTCAGCCGAAGTCTAGATTCCTTGCCTTGGTGGAGCTCGGTCCCAGCTTCTGGGTGACTCCATCGTTGAGCCGGGATGAGCTGTGTGGTCTAAGGTCGGGAGGTTCCGGAAGGCCTACACCTCTGGTTGGTGAATGCTAAAAAGATAAAAAGATAAGTAACTGAGTTATGTTTTAACACAATTGACATGACTATGTTGTTTTGTATCATGTTTTCCAATGTGTGTAAATGAATCAATGATGAATGCTATGGAACATTTGATTATACCGCCAAGCATTCACAGCATTTTAATCTGAGCTTTAAGTGTGTTTAATTCTGGTTAAATGCATTTGTTCTTTAAATCTATGTAATGGATGGTAAATAGAGAGGTTTGGGTGAACCTGGTAGTGAATTGGTACACTACAAATTGGTATCGTGAGAAATTGGTACACTACAAATTGGTATCGAGCAATTGGTACACTACGTATAGTCAATCCATTGTGTTTTAGACTTTTAACCAAACATTATTTGGCATATAGGAATTTAACCATGTGTTTATAGTTTAAGCAATGCATTCAGCCTACTCATACCACGCGAACCCATGCAGTTCATATCTTCAATGTTAATGTTGTTTATTTATTTCATTTCCTAAAGAGTTTGATTTAGATGATTTGGTAACCAATTCTAATGATGGGATCCTATTGTTGCGTGGGTACCCATCAGGAAGTTCTTGGACCACCCTCCCCTTCGGCCTGAGGCGTCTTCTCAACCAAAACACAAAAGTGAAAAGACATCAGGGTCTCCAAGTCGCAAGTTAAGTGAAACTCTGTATAAACATTTCCTGTCTTAAATCATTCTATGGAAAGTTACACTCATTTTACTTCTATTGAATAATTACTAATAATAAATTTGTGTGTTCCTTGTAGGGACTTCGACCATGCAAAAATATGGATTTAGTCCCCTGGCATATGCAGAAAAGGTATTCAGGTTTCATTTCATCACTCTTAAGAGAGTGCCCTAGGTTTCTAAGGATTGATATGATTCTAAATCTAGAATGTTATGAGTGGGTGAAATTGTTCATTCATAACAATAACCGATTCTTTAACTCTATATATTCAGTTTTAACGACAAGACATAAGGACCAAAACCTTATTACTGTATAATAGAAATGAATGGGATGCACTGAATAGGGATATACCATTACTCATAGTTGTATAGTCGGCTTAGATGGA
>SNQJ01S0270116.1:0-11742 GCA_010110895.2 Picea sitchensis
TTATATTCATCTTTGAGGCCCTCCATAAGAAATCTCTCCTGCATGTTATTCAATGAATCTTAAATACTACGAAAACTATCATTGAGGCCGTCTGTGAGGCTGTCTGTGAGGCCATGTACAAATGCATCCAATCTGTCATCCAATGTGTGAAACAATTGGGCTTTGAATGATTCAAGAATTTCTTTCAGGTTTTGAGAAGAAATATCCATCTGAGCACCCTATGAACTCTTCAGTCCCTCAACCGTCATGAAAAAAAACCAAAAATAGACCCAATAAGTTACGGCAAAAAATCGCGGCTTTTTCTGGAAAAACCCTAAAAAACTGTTGAAGTTAAAATGCTCATAACTTCACTTTTCGGACTCCGTTTTGGCTGATTTTTTTTTAAATTGGGTGAAATTGCGAGAGGAACTCAGATCTGTAATTTATTTGGGCAAATTCGGCCTCTAGATGCTACAGAAATAAAAAAAAATCTCACCGCCGTCCGCGGAGAAAATCCTGAAAATTTGTAGATT
This sequence comes from Picea sitchensis, assembly GCA_010110895.2. NCBI lineage: Eukaryota > Viridiplantae > Streptophyta > Pinopsida > Pinales > Pinaceae > Picea > Picea sitchensis. The sequence continues at coordinate 513 of SNQJ01S0270116.1, forward strand.
TTAAAACTTCAATATCTTGACTTTCCGGACTCCGTTTCCGACAAAAAAAAATTTCAACTTGGGTGTTTTTCTGAGAGGAACTCAGATCTACAACCCTTTTCTGCAAATTTTGCACAGAAATATACCGAAAACTTCGAGAATGTCGCGGCCATCTTTTTTCTTCTCCGAAAAAAAATAAATCTGCAAAAGTAAAAAATATTTGCCCACAATGTCTGCCCAAGCAAAGTGCTCTGATACCACTTGTTAAGAACCTGAATAGATCTACAAATATAATCACCACAAATACTGAATACACAATAGATCCACAAGCAAGATAGAAGAAACCACACTTTATTATTACCAAACCATTGAGGTAGGGTAACACCATATATTAATCCTTATGGAAGGATAAAACTCCTCAAGCAATCCTTGCTTGTACAATCACAATATTCTTCACTATTTTTCATTACATTGCCTACACTTCTTTATATAGCTCTCCTTATCTCCTAGGAACCTTCTAGATAGCCTTCTCACATTTATTACATCCAACTACCATAGTGGGCCTTTATTAATATAGTGGACCTAGTCCACCTTACATTGAATGACCACATTCCCATATATTAATTGACTTCCACTAATAACAGTAAATATAATCTAAAACTTCAGAATGCCTCTTTTTTTTCTTCTCCTAAAAATAAAATTCCAAAAATTAAAAATATTTACCCACAATGTTTTCCCAAGCAGTGCTCCATACCACTTGTTGTTAAGATCCGGAATAGATCTACAAATATAATCACCACAAATAATTAATACACAATAGATCCACAAGCAAGATAGAAGAAACCACACTTTATTATTACTGTAAACCATTGAGGTAGGGTAACACCATATATTAATCCCTTATGAAGGATAAACTCCTCAAGCAATCCTGCTTGTACAATCACAATATTCTTCACTATTTTTCATTACATTGCCTACACTTCTTTAGATAGCTCTCCTTATCCCCTAGGAACCTTCTAGATAGCCTTCTCACATTTATTACATCCAACTACCATAGTGGGCCTTGAGCAACATAGTGGACCTAGTCCAATCTTACATTGAATGACCACATTCCCATATATTAATTGACTTCCACTAATAACACATAACTACATTCTATCAGTACTCCCTAGGTACCCTATATTACCTCCCTAGTATACTACATTCTATCCTCTTCACAATTTCGGCCTCTAAACATGAGAAGAAACCATACAATATGACCACTAAGCAATGTAGCTGGTACCAAGTAATGCACCATCCATCCATCCCAATGGAAGCTCCAATGATGTCTATCTCATACTTTCCACCCTTATCTTCTTCCTCAAGATCATGCTGGGTTGCCCTGCTCTTTATTCCTTTATCTTTCCTATCTGGTACTGCATGAATATGTTCATGCACATGCCCTTGCCTTTGATGACTTTTGCATCTCTATAAGGATGTGGGATGGCGACATACAACAACTGTAGGAATTTGTAATTTTTTCTTCAAATCAGAACACTTTGTGCCTTTGAGTCAATGACCTCCTCTAGCTTCCTCGATTATGTCCTTCTTTGGTAGTTTTGTCATCTCCTTTTGTAGACTCTCTCGCCTCCGGATTCAACTTCTGACTGGGCAATAACTTCTTTGCTAACCTCCATGGGTCCATCTTTCTTACTAAGAGACACATCCTCAAGTGTGATTTTCTTGTTCCACACAACTTAAAACTTCTTTGCACATTACAGTTAATGGTACCCAATCGATTCGGATCCAAGGATATCTCATACGATTTTCTTTAATAAATGATTCAATACTAGGCCATCACATTTCCTCAAAATACATCTTGCTATGAAAACCCCCAAAATAGAACAATAAGTTACAACCCTGCTTCAAGAAATTTTGCACATAAATATAATCTAAAAGTTTTGAGAATGTCGCACCATATTCTACAAGGGTATTATTCCTTCCGATTATGCTACAACCCTTTTCCCACCATGGATGGATCTTCTTATTTGGATCCACATGATAGGTGTCGGCCTTTGGAGCATCATTTGGAGTTGGTTATCAGGTTCCAAAATCTTCCACGGGAGTTCACATGAGCACTTGACATGGGACCCTGGGCTTACAATGGTGGTTGGGATACTTCAAAGATGGTAGATTTTCACATGGGAGACCTTGGTTCTTCGGGCCTTCTTTCAAAGATTATGGTCCACAATCATCCATGTGACCCCCTCGGTATATGGAGTTGTACATCAAGCATTGAGGACAACGCTTCATAAGGGGGATGGAATGTAAGGTAGCTAGAGAGGGGGGGCAGAGGGAAAAAAAAAAAAAAAAAAAAAAAAAAAAAAAGGTGGACTAGGTCCACTATATATTATTAAATAATTCACCCGTAGTTAGATATAATAAATGGGTAATTAGATATAATAAATGTAAAGTGACTTCTTAGAAGGTTCCACTTCTAGAAGATTTCTCCTCTAGAATGTTCTTAGTGATGGTAGCACTATATAAAGGATTCAAGCAATGTAATTAGACATAAAGAGAGTGCATACTTGGAGCAGAGTTCAATAGGAGGATGCCCCTCAAAGAGGCAAGTGAACGTGAGAGGATCCCTCCATAATAGGATCCATTGTATGGTGCTGTCCTACCTCAACAGCTTGATGGTAATAGCGAGATTTTGGTATATTGTTCTTGTATATCTATTGTGATGCTTTCGTATTCAGTGATTGGTTCTAACAAAATTGGGGGAGGGGCTGCCATGTAACATAGTTTTACATCATATCTGGGGTTTTGTTGACTTGGTTGCACGTAGAGATCGTTATTTGTACCTTTCTTACTGCTCCTTAGAGGCTATTGCTTTGAACAAACCTACAAGATGCACTTGGGGTTATTGGTTGTGAGATGTCTCAAGCCTTCTCCGATCAATTAGCATCTCAATGAACTGCCTCCCTCCTTTCAAGTATTCTTTGAATGCCCACAAACGCCCCCTATCGAATAAGCATGAGATGAATAGGATTATTACAGATGACATTTATAGGCAGAATGTTCAGGTCACTTTGTTCAACCCACCAAGGGGACTGACAACCAAGATGGCATTCTCTGCAAAGCACTTCCCTGTGCTAAGAGACAACCTCATTATTTGATCCCTATACACAATATGACACTAGATGCACGTGCTTAGGATCACCCTGGGTCAGTTTTGAGTGGGCTCACATAAGCCTCGACTCAAGGTCGAGCATCAAATTCCATAGTACACGATATGCCAATTGTGTTGCAAGAGACCGAGATGGAGGAGCATTTTGTTTTCCAGTGCCCTATCTACTACCAGATATGAAGACAATTTTATTTCCTCTTCAGGGAGTCTTAGAACTCTCTCTCCATCATTTTCGGCACTTGGACCAATGATGCTTGGCTTTGTTTGTGAGGGAAACGTTGAGTTTTTGTTCTTCCATGTTTAGGCCACCCCCCTTGACCAAACACCACTCAAAAAATTACATCCTTTTTTATGGGGCTACCACAGATAGGGACACCATGGGTTCAATAACCAACAGCACAATTCCAACAGAGTCTAGATCCATGAGAACTCAAGGGTCTCCTATCCCCCTCCAAGGAAACCCTTGAGTTGTCGACTCGGATCTTAGGACAAGGTTTACCCTTCCAACAATCTGCTCCTAGACAACAACAGCAAGCCTCTTCGCTAAAATGACAAGACATGCAATGGACAAACTCTTCTTCCAGTACTTAAAAACGATCCTTTATCAAGAGTTTCTTCCCTTCAACCTCAAGTGGTAGGAGAGACACATATACATGGGTGGATGGCCCGCAAGAATGCATTGCTTCCTCCTCATCTTCAGCAAATAAGTCCAGTGAACACCGATGCTCCTTCCATCCCCTTATATCCTCCTCCAAAGAGTTTTGATTGTTTCTCTCAATAGTACATGTATCATTTCAGTTTTCCACCAACACTTTCTTTTCCAAATAATGTTTTCAAACTTCGACCAAATTGACTCGAAATCGATCAACCCATCCGAGTAGACCCCTAGCCACATTGACTCGATCGTTGGATCGGTTCAGATGACCGATTTGATACTAAATCGACCGAGTCAAAGCATGACTCGACCAATTTGGTAATTAGTTAAATACAACTGACAGTCCAGATTCACTCACCGAAGTTATTCGACCCCACCACCTGACCTCAGAATGATTATGTCAATTTTTTAAATTGCCTAAACTTAATTTCAAGCATCCTAAACCCTAAAACAAACCTATAAAGAGAGCCCCCACCTTGTTATTTGTCTCCAGAATTTCCCTCATTGATCATTTGTGAGCATTTAGAGTTTTGGGGCAACATTGAAGAGCAGTGATCTATCCCACCCAGGTATACTTTAAAGTCTTGTACTTTCATCCTTCTACTAGTTTGAACTTGTCTAGCATGAACCTTGCATATTAAGAGTTTACATGGATTTTGCCTTGCAATGTTGCATATTTGAATTTCCAGATTCGAATTTTACCATGGTTGTCACCCCAAGAGTCAAAGACACTGCATGGATCAATGTTGATCTTGTTGATGAGGAGATTTATTGCAAATATTGCAAGAAATGCATGCTGGGGAATGCATAAGTTGAAAGAACACTTGGCTAGTATAAGAGGCCAAGTTGCCCCCATGGATGGCCCCATTGTGAGGAGATTGATCTAGAGAATGGAATTGCAAAATCGGTTTGCACAATTTGAAGAAGACAAGGCTAGGCTAAAGGAGATGGTTGTAGCATGTTTTTCAAACTCTAAAGCCTAGAGGCCACTTAGAGGCTAGAGCCTCATTGATTATGTATTTTGTTGTTGATATGTATTGCACTTGGTGCCATTTTGAAACTTTTTGATATATTTACCTTTACATGGTATATGCGTAAGCAAACTTTACATATTTTGTCTCCAATGGTTTGGAATCTTTAAATATATTTTTTTATTAAATTTAAATATTTTATGTATTTGTTAGTAAACCAAGTCATTGACATCGACGTCTAAGTCTCCACCGGTCCAAGTCAATCCTTGACCGATTCCGAGGCCGAATCCGAGTTTTAAAACTATGTTTTCTAGTGGTTAGATTTTAGATCTTTTTTGTGTCTAGAAGCGGCCCTTTGCACTCCCATAGTATATTGATACTATTGTACTTAGCAATCCCATTGACCTATTTGTGGTCATTTTGTTGGACATTAATAAAATTATCTTATCCTCCAAGTCTTGAAGGAATTCGTGTACATCTCGATTGCTAGCCAAGTGCATTGCCAACAAGTTTACTATAAAAAATTGCCCAACACATGCTTCCACTGCAAAAGCCCAGCCCATCACATTCAACATTGCCCATTCATGGCCCAAGCCAAAACTGAAATGACCCTACCTTCACAAGCCCCACTTGTTCCCAAAGCTCTGTACGCGCCCAAAGCAGGTGAAGGTGTACAGATAGAAGTTGTGCATAAGGGAAAAAGTGCAAACACAACCAAGTTTTAGCTTATGCAATCCCTAACTCCAAAGCCTTCATCCTCCAAGGCCTCATTTGTAGTTGACTCTAGTAGGTTGTTGGCTCATGATGCCTCCAAGACCTCTTCTAGTTCCATGCATGCGAGTGGTGGTAGTCGTCAAGCCTTCAAAATGACAAGGCAAAGATACATGACGTCATTGGTTTTTAATGAAAGTGAACTCTTGGAATTTACAAGGCCTCAACAACCCTAGCGAACAACACACTATCTAGTAGCTATTGACTTCTCTATGTGGGATACATATTCTTTGTTTACAAGAGATCAAAATTGTGGGTTTTATGCTTCACACTACCCTATCACTCATTTGGCCCCGTGACAGTTTTTAATTAAAATCATGCTAATGGAAAAGGAGGGGTAACAGTGCTTGTCTCTCCACAGTTTACCAATGTTATTGTTGAGTGGGGTACGAACCCTTCCCCATCACTTGTGTGGATCCTTCTTAACCTGGACAGATGACTTCTAATGTTCACCAATATCTATGCCTCCAATGGTGCAAGTGAGCATGCGGCTTTTTGGCATTGGATGGTCAATGATATCTCCGACAACCCCTGGCTTATTTGTGAGAATTTCAACATGGTGGAGTGCCAAGAAGACAAAAAAGGGGCACTACATGTATGCTTGTCAGTCAAAAAGAAAGAAGCTTGGTGTGCACTATAGGCCCGACATGGGCTACATGACCCTAATCACAATCAAAGGCAAGATTTTGTTGAGCTATTCCCAACACCTCCCTATTTCTTCGGGTACACCCTGGAAATTCTACCTACGTGAAAAGGTGGATCCAACTAAAGAGTTAGCAACAGTTGATTCAGAAGATTAAGTAGTTTAACCAGCACCACCACCAAGGGCAAGGAGAACCTTGCCATTAGTTCGCTGTCAAGATGGATGGATTTAGTCCAGAGCAACACTACCATTATTTCAACACACTATGTGTAGTCTCCTATATACGAGTTATAGGCGATCTTCTAACGTACCACTTAGACAAATTTTTGAGGATATACCAACGACTGGTCAGAGACCTTTTGTCAAAGAAAAACTCCTCCCCTTTTTAATCGACAGGGGGATCAGCCAATCTATGTGGACAGCACTGCCAGATTATCTGGCCACAAACCCATTTGGATTTCTCTATCTTGGCGAGCAAAGAATGTGCATATGGCCCAAACCTGCTATATTTTGAATGCCTCCCATCTTCAAGGCCCAAGCTACCTACCCTCCATCCACACAATGTGGAACCTCATTCCCCAATCACGCAAGGATTCTGGTAGGGTTAATTGGTGCATTGATCTTATCTCCAAAACCATGCCCTTATTACGAGGGGATGGGTGCCAAATAACCAAAATCCAGAAGGGTCGCAACTGTATTGTGCACCGTGAACTAGATGGCCTCATAAAAGACTTGCATTGGGCTCCATATGATGAACATAAGCAAACCCGAGCTACAAAGCTTCGCCACTTACTACGAGTGGATGACACCCACCAAGAAAGAGGTGCTTGATTACGTTAGCTAAAGACATGCAACAAGTTACCAAAGCATTCTTCAAAGACCTCACCACCAAAGATGCTAGGGAATCCATTTTTGCTATGAAGACAACAAGGGGTCATATGACCTCCCAAGAGGAGATTAAGCATGAATTTGTAGAAGATTACAGGATGGTATTCTAATCTCGAGGGTTGTTAAAGGAACAGGGAGAAGTTACCCAAAAATGCATTGACATTGTGCCTCGCAAACAAGCACAGGCAAGCCTACAAAGAAACTATGTCGTAAGATGAGCTAATTATAGCCTTGCATGAAATCACTGATGATAAGACCCCTTACCTAGATGGATTTATGGATGAATTCTACAAGGCCGCCTGGCATTTTGTTGGGTTAGACCTTCTCTATTTTACAATGAAGCTCTGTAATAGCCTTCTAGGTGCAAGAATCAACCAATGGCTCATCCAATTCAAACAGAAAGAAAGAGACCCAAAGATTATCACGAACTAGTGGTTTATTACTATGCTCTATACCTCCTACAAAATCTTAGCCAAAGCCCTAGCCCTACATCTAAAGCACTTACTTCCCAAGATTATTCATCTCGAACACACTGCTATATTAGGGTCACTACATTCTCGACAATCTCATTGCAATTTTGGGAAGGAATAGAATGGGTCCAAACTTTTGACCTAGATGCCTTGTTCACCAAGAATGACTTTGAGAAAGCCTCTAATCGAGTTGAATGGCCCTTCATCTTGGCTACACTTAAAGCCCTAGGGCTTGGGCCATGTTTTGTCACCTGTGTTGAAACCCTCTTTGTGAATGCCTCAACCTATCTCTCTATTAATTGTTGTAAATCAAAGGAAATAAGGCTATTCAAGTCCATTTGAAAAGGTTGCCCCTTGGCCCTATTGTCACTTTATACACACTTGGGAGACGTGGAAGAAATCTTCAATCCACCTGGTGTCCTGGGGGCAAGTGAGAGTTAAGGTGTTGTCACCCAATCCTCAACTCCCCCGTCTAGGCCAACTCTGGCTGCTGGGGTACTTCCTAACAAAATACTAAGGCTCAAAACTAGTCTAAGTACAAAAATTAAATCTAGGAGTTTTAATTCATTAACCAATATAAAGCAAATTTATACTAAAGCATACACGTGATCAATTATTCACCACAAGATACATAAAACATATACTTGCATAAAAGGATACTTGAGACAAATGTTAAATGAAAGTAAATCAAAATTTGCTTCAAAGTAAATGACTAGAATAAAGTGTTTGAAGCATATGGTTTTGCAAATGTATAAATGAGACAAGTTTCTTAAAGGTATCATGGTACGTAGATCGTGTGTTTTGTTAAGGTTTATTGATGGTAGGTTAACGAGATAAATTTTATTTGCATGGAAAATAAAAGTGTTTGTCTAAACTAGATTTGGCCCTTTAGAAAAAGTCCCTAAATTGGAGGTTGAGCTTGTTGAATATCCAACATGGAGAGTATCCCCATGATTTTGCACACAAGCCCAAGAGAATGTGTGGAGATCCGATAGGAAGAACTCTAAATCTCAAAGTTCCCAGACATCTTACACGGACTCTCCTCTTATGTTTCCACTAAAGCAAAGTTCCCTCTAGGATTTCCCTCACTAATCTACCACCATTAACCAAAATTTCAGCTGTATGAAACTTGCATTCTTAAGATCAAGACAAGATCAACTGGAAGGGTTATGAACCGCACTGGGAGTTGAGGGAGTTGTTTATTTTAAACAATAAAGCAAAGTACTGAATGAGAAATGTTTTTCTAATTACTAAAGTCTTCATTGACCAACCTCTTTTGAGGAGTCAGGAAACTATTTATTTCCAAATTTGAAATTGCATAAAAGGAAATCTACACTAGCAATTAGTGTTCTACTTGCAAAATTGAAATCTAATCTAGATTGTGATTTATTTTAACTTTATTGTTTATATGAGATTGTAATGCTTTGTGATGAATTGAAAGATTAACTTTAGCTTATCCTTAGTTGTGAAAATTGAATCCAAGCTAAAATTGCAAAATTGAGACAATCACCAAAAACATCGCTCCCCTAGGGGTTATGAAGAGTGGGAGCTTGTATCCCCACCAATTTTATTAAAAGAAATTACACAACTTTATTGGAGTGACTTGTGACCATTCATTAGGGGTCACAAGTCTTTACAACGCTTTAAATGTTTATTGAAGAAAGGGGTGCTCTCAAGGGTCTCGGATGCTCCAAATATGCCCAAAATGGACAGTAATCTCCTCTTATCCTGCTCAACCCCTGCACAAAACAAGAAGCAAACAATGACAAAAGATGACAAAAAAAACTTTGGAAGCGCTCTGTTATTAGTGGAAAGCCCCAAAATTGACTGAGTAAAACTAGTGTAAATTGAGAAAAAATGAACTAAGAAGAACAAGCTAAAGAGCTTGTCTCCTTAGGGTCTCTTTGTTTGTTGTTTTAAACAGCAATGTAAAAGGCACTTAAATTTGCCAAATGTGAAAGTGAAAGTTTTAAGAAATGAACTACCCTTTAACTTCTAAAAATTTGAAAGAAAGCATGCTAAAGGAGACTTTTACTATGCTAGATTCAAGCATTAGATGAAACTTGAAAGTACAAACTTGATCTAGTTTATCTTATGCATGTACACTTTAGATATTCACAATTTGAAATAAAAATAGATCTAAGATACTTGCATTTGCAACAAAGTAACCAAAATTTAGATTTCTTTGAGAAAGAGAGAAGGAAGAAACTTGTAGCCTTAACCCTTTGGGCAATGGAGTCTTTAGATGAGTTAAGGAGGGACTAAGTCTTTAGATCCTTGAAGCTGTGATGAGACAAGCAAGTTTCATCACCACTCCAAGCTATGAGAACCTCTAAGCTTTTAAAATCTTGAAACAAAACTTGTTAAAGAAAATTGGTGTCACCTACAAAAAAGAAACTGAAGAGTATGTTAGTTAACCAAAACATGTATACACATCAAAATCTCTAAACATAAATGAACAAATAGGATCTAACGTAAAGAAAGCGAAAAATCCTATCCTACCGGATGATAGCACTTTCAAAAGTCAAATCAACAAATTCAAAGCAAGAAATTAGGCAAATACTACCTCATACATTAAGCACAAATGACATCAAGCATCCACACACATGTATAACACACCTCTTGACCTCCAAAGTCTCTTTTATTCCAAATAGAAGTATTACAATAGTAAAACCACAAGCAGCAATCCCAACCCAACTCGCTTTGAAATGGGAGGCAAGCTTGTATAAATAGCAAGTGGGTGAAGATACCCAATGAAGTAGGGTGCACCAAGTGTACGGGAAAGGGCAGCCAAGTGTAAAAAAAGGGCAGCCAAGTTGTGGGAGATGGCTGCCACCTTTCTTATTAACCCAAAGTGTGACAAGTGTGGGAGGAGGAAGGTAGGAGGGGTGCCACCTCTCAAAAAGGTAGGCAGACCACTCTAAGATGTGCCACCTCCTCAAGAGGGGAACACTTCCCTTTGAGCACATGTTAAAAACTTGTTTACAACTCACCCAATCAATCCCAATCAAATCGTATTTGTCTCTTATGACTGCCACCTTTGCCTTTTGAGGCTTTACTCGCCCAAAACATGTCCCCACATGTTCCCAAGAAAATAGTTACTTGCTGAATTTTCTTGATTTTTTGTCTTTTTGGGGTTTTTTTAAGTAAAATTGATTTTTTAGTGATTAAAGTCACTAATTTCACTCACCAAATTGGGTAGGTAGGTAACGTAGGTGCTCTAGGTCCAAAAATGAGCACCCCCAAGGCATATGAAGTCCTCTAGTACCACTTTTCTAAAACAACTTTATTTTTTAATTAAAAATTCTCGTTTTACAGAAAATTTTTAATTAACTGAAAAAATTAAAAACTCCTAAGGGGGACTTAGCACATTTCCATAAAACTCTAGGAGGATGTTTAGCATGGTAATATACATTAGACACTAGGCTTAGATCCATGCTAAGGCCTAACCATGAGTATATACTCCAGCTTTGGAGAAATTGAGTGAAAAAACTCAGAAATTATAAATTGCCTTTAAACAGCAAAATATAATCAATAAGTAAAAAAAACACTCCAGAGTAACAACTCATGCCTAAGTCGAAGGTGGCTAAGACCTTTTACAAGTTCATCATGCAACATCTCTTATTACAATTCCCCGGAGGGTATGGAAAATGTGAAAAATGTTGGTCTTATTGACCGGCTGAA
>SNQJ01S0270117.1:0-11742 GCA_010110895.2 Picea sitchensis
TTTTTTCCAACCACGTGCTTATGCAAATTACAAAACTATATATAGAAAAAACTCTTCCCCAAGCTGAGGGGGGCAAACTCAACTACTTCCCAAAGTTGGACTTAGTTACAAAATTATAGCAACAAATTAAAACTGCCTACTAGAAAATAGTTCTTCAGTTTTGACTACATTTATTACATCTTAACAACTTTAAAATACATTTATAAATTATAAAACAATTAAGCATTTGAATTTTTATGTTGACCTGGTGTACATGCTCCACCTAGAAGTCGAAATTTGTTGATCTAGATGATGAGTTGGCGCTCTGTCACACTTGCACAATGAACTTCCCCAACGCAATTATGCAAATGATATTTTTCAAATATCTCCTAAATGGTGAATCATATTGAGCTGATTTTTTGTTAGTAGGTTAATATCATGGTAACTCTTCTCCACAAAAAATTTGGGCTAAATACAATGCACATATTTCGATAAAATCCACAAATGGTTGTATATTACGGTGGCTCGTTTCTCGAAAACCATGAAACATTTTGACCTGAAATTAAATGGGTTTATTCATCTCACCCCCATTCATCTCCTATAAAAATTTCAGGGAAAATTGATGCACGGTTTGAGAGATATGGTGACAATACACTTGTGCAGCACACTTGCATAACGTGTTTACACAACGAGCATTCTTTTCAAATTTTCTTCACATGGTGATCACTGCAAGGTGTCTAGAGGTTAGCAATGGTCATTCCAATGTTCCAAATGATGCTATTTATTTGTGTAAACATGAACCTCCCTTTAAAACATTTCCCTTTGCTTCAATCCTAAAAAATCAGAAATACTTTAGAGCCACAAAACTTAAACTTGACTCCATGTATATAGTTTGCATTAAATATGGTTTTGATGAAGCCTCTACACTATTTTCAAATTGCCTTGGACATCCAAACTACATTTTACAACATGAAAATCTCATTTTTGCATCAAATGAAACCTACATCACTTGCGTAGCGTGCCAACGCTACGCAAGTTTTGTTTCTTGCTCTTCTTCAAACTTAACTTGTCATGACTTGATAGAATCAACTTTATAGGGTGTCTTTTCATGCACATGATAGAGCTAGTCATAATACAACAACCTTGAACAAAATATGCCATAGAACAAATGTGTACATTTCATATCTTCAAAGTTGTTGCAGAATTAGGGTTATGTCCTCTTATTGATAAAAAATGACATAACATCACACAAACAAAACTGATAAATGTCACCCATGGACTTCATACTTAAGCCACCTATGTGATAACATTAGCTCCAATGGGGATGGCGTCCTCCCTACAAGGCGACAGAGAACATGCAGACCCCATGCCTAATCCATTGGGTTGATCTCAACTCCAAAATTGCAACCTGAAAACTAAGACTTGTGACCTATACCAACTCATTCTGCAACTGAAGCCAAACTGCAAAATGGAACTATATTGGACATTGTTGCAAAACGCACTATTGAAAACAAACTAAAAATTGTTGAAAGGATGCTCAAACTGAGAGCTTATTCATCCTACCTATCAAACTAAAGCACAAACTGCTTGATCAAGTAAAATAAAAAACCCAATGGAACCACGCAAGCACTTTATTCACCATTTGAAATATTTGCATGTGCTTCCTCATAAGCAAGATAAAAGGCCTGCTTACTGGAAACCCATCTAAAAACTTGCAAACAAACTCAACATTGGAAAAATATGAAAGTTTGGGCCCACTTACTAACTCCAAACAGACTGCAAAAGGATCCTCAAAATAGTGCAAGTTGATGTCCAAACATTGCTCGAGATTTTCAGTCTGATGTATGACCCCTCCAACTGCATCTTTTCTTTCAAACTATTTCAACTGTTGACTCTCATAAAAGGGCAAAAAATCTAATGAGATTGTTGCAATGAAACCCCTACTAGTAAGAAATACATAGTTGATTTGGATACTAGGTTATCATCATCTTCATATTCAAACTCATGGTTGTCCAAAGGCTGAAAACTTTGACTGCAGAAGTCCTCCAAATAACATGTTATAGGATCATCAAACACATGAGAAAATTGTTTCATTTTACTGTCAATTCGTTTCGGTGAATCAGTGTGACTTTGCACCAGCTCACATTCCTTTGCTTTAGTGATGATCTCAATTTTTTTCTTCAGGAACTCAAATGAAGCAAAACATAAAGGCAGAGAGTTACCTTCAATGGATTCACAATTTTCATCATATTCAATGTCGTAACTATCATATATGAGCTTAGTGCTTTCATTGGACTGCTAAAATTGAACACTTCTTGATGGAGAACATGCCCCTAGCTGCTCTAGCAAATCAACACCAAAATCAACAACATAATTGTCATCATACTCATCATACTTGGGTAAATCATGAACTCATGCAATGTCATCTAATAGGAAAAAGCATGGGATATCAACTTGTTCTTTGGCAGGATGATCTACAAATTTACTTTCATGAAAGTCTACAAGTGAATACATAAAAAAATCTTCTCCCTGCTTATCATGAGATGAATCAAAAGCTAAATTAGCACTTCTTTTTCAACAATTGGAATATAATCTTCTACAAAATCATCAACATTTAAAACTTCAAGAGCATACATGATATTACTAACCCTCTGTTCAAAATTCAAATCAATTGTTTTTTGTTCATGTTCATTGTCATGTTCTTTAGCATCCAACATCTCATTTTAAATTTGTTTACATGCTTGAATATTATCTTGAACCTCTTGAGCATCATTAAACATTAGTTGTAAGGACTTAGACCTCCTCTCCATCAGAAGGAATGACATATCTGGATGAAAGGATGTTGCATAATAGAGCATGGCAACTACTTCTGAGGGTTGAATTTCCTTAGGCATCCTATAATAGAAGCTAAAAAATATTTTACTGAACATAGAGACAGTTCCATCCCTCTGTCTTTTCATGGCATGAAACTCTACAAGATGTTGATCCCAAGACTTTCGTTTACCCCGTAACTTTAGAAAGGCATCCTTCAATTATTCCCATGAGTTAATTGTCTCTGGCTGCAAGTGTTTAAACCAATCTTTGGTATCCCCTTTCAAGGATTGAGAGAAGGCCCTCATACAAACATCATCATGATCAATCTCAAACAAATCTATAAAATGTTCAAAATCTTGGATATGCTTTTCAGCTGAAATGTTATCAGGTTCTCCACCGAACTTAGGCAGATATTTGTGGTTCTTTGGAGGAAAATCATGAAGAATAGAAGACAATTTTAAAGGTTTGTATCTTTGTTGAATCTTGGAAGGTGTTGGATTATGCAAAGGAGATGTTAGATCATCTTTAGTATCTTGAAGTTCACTAGCTTTGTTATGGTCATCATGTGACTCAAATGAAGGGTATTGATCGAGATCGGTAATATATGAAGAATATATATTCATCGCTTCAAAAGAAGGATTTTCAAATGTAGATTTGTGGTCCCCATTAGAATGCAGCAGGTAAAGGAAAATTATTTTAACATGCTTAGGAAAAGACAAGAGGCACTTGATGAATATGAATAAAATTTCTTGAAAGAAATTTTCACTTTGATACCTGACTCTTTGTCCCTTCATATTATTGTCAAATGAGCTTGTCCTCCAGTGAAGTCTCTGAATTTGATTGAATCTTGTTTCGAGTCGGCAGGTAAATTATTTACAACCTCCTTGTGTCTGACTGTTGTCCACCATCAGTAATCAGATATGAACTTTATGTTTCTCTCGAGAAAAATATGATCTTCGCTCCCCAACAACGACGCCAAAATGTTAGCTCTTCATAAATTGCCTTGGTTGTAGAGGAAAATCACAAAGGTAACCTTAAACCACTTGTAGGATGGAATCTATCCCTTCCAACCAGAGAGGGTTCTCTGATCTAGGTGGATATGGTGGCCACCCACCTATTCCAACTACCTCCTCGTGTCCATTTTTGTTCAACACGTATTTCTGAACTATTTTATAATTGTTATTTCTACACTTATGGGGCTGTCTAAATCCTCACACATTCTCCAGGTGGATACGAGTGGCCTCTTGCCTAATATAATTGGATTATTTTGTATGGTTTCATGTCAGCGCATCTTGTTGTACTTTCAGGGCTATTTTGGGGCCCTAAACATTGTTTTTTTGGCTTGCCACAATCAAAATGTAGACTGAGTTAGATTCTAATGGAAGAATGTGTAGCTCTCTGAAAGACCTTTCCAACGGGCTATCACGTGCCTAAAATGGAGGTCGTATGAAAATTTTATGACCCTAGGAAGTTGAGGTACCAAATTACACCAACTTACCCATAGGGCCCACATGACTTTTGGCATTTCACCTTCTAGGGTTAGGTTTTTGGATGGCTATGGTTTTGGCATTCATGAGTAATATGAAAAGAACCTATGGAGCCTCATTGTAATCCATTCTTCTCAAACGAATGCACGTAACAACCACATCTCTTCTTAGAGATAGCTACCACCATTCGAGCAAGTTTCAGTTCTGCAGTTTTACAATTTTATCCTATTTCATTATTTAATAGAAGATATTGTTCACTAGATATTTGTGTTATTATTCATATCTCTATGTTTATTGTATTCAGTTTGTTAATCAGTTCATTCCGCTCCTAAATCTGGATTAGTGGTATCAGAGCGGTCTACTCTTCATTTGTTTTTCTTCGTGCATGTCCCCAACAAGGTCTGGGTACAAGAAGTTGGGACTCAAACCCATTGATCCATTACCAGATCGGTCGAGTCGAGCCCGACAACAACCCATGGGAGACGAAAAGAAAGATGATGGAGCAGGAGATCCTATTAAAATGTTGCTCGAGCAAGCCCTCGCACGACAACGAAACGAAATGATGGACAACTTCATGTAGATCCTTCGACGGTTGCCTACGGGATAAGCATCTTCATCAAGTGGCCATGCAACCCCCTCCAAGGTACAGGTAAATTTTGATATTCCATTTTTGAAGGATTGATAGATGCGGATGTTGTAGATAAATGGTTGGATCTGCTCGAAGAATATTTTTTGGTCCACAATTTTTTCGATAGGGAAAATATCACTTTTGCACTCCTCATGGTCGTTCCCCATGTGAAAGATTGGTGGGATACTTACTCTGAGCAAAGGGTCGTGGAGGAATTTGCAATTTTTTTGGTGGCCCCTACATGGGATTTTTTTTGGGACACCATCAAAGAACAATACTACCCTGTTGGAAGCTACGAGGATCAGTACACCAGATGGACCACCCTACGTCAAGAAAGGGACCGGACAGTACCAGACTTCACCAAAATTTTCCATACCCTACACACTAAATTGGGTATCAAAGATTTTGAGTGTCATCTGGTGCTCAAATACCGTGGTTGTTTGCATCGATACATTCAGACAAAAATGGAGTTCCTGGACATCGACTCGTTGGGCAGAACTTATAGATACGTTGTCAAGATCGAGCAGAAATTTAAGCAGAAACGATGAGAGTTTGGATCTGCAAACGCCTCACAGCCGAAGCAGGGCAAAAGAAGCCTAAACCCACACATCAAGGGACCAAGTCGAGATGGCCTCCCTCAGGAGAATCTATCTAAGCTGCAACACAAGAAGGGCAACGAAAAGACAAATAAGGACACGGGAAAATGGTGTGAGTACCATAAAAGTCCTTGGCACAACAGTGATGAATGTCACTCAAAGCAGTCCCTCGTGGTTGAGCTTAAGGCTTCCGAGTTAGAGGTCGATTCTGATTCTGAGTCAAATATTGAAGGAAGGAGGCAGATTATCGATGTTGAACCCAATGCC
This sequence comes from Picea sitchensis, assembly GCA_010110895.2. Taxonomy (NCBI): domain Eukaryota; kingdom Viridiplantae; phylum Streptophyta; class Pinopsida; order Pinales; family Pinaceae; genus Picea; species Picea sitchensis. The sequence goes on from SNQJ01S0270117.1 coordinate 5,772, forward strand.
ATGGTCGCTACCACCAAAGCTTGACCAAGCGAACTAGAAGAACCAAAGGAGGGGGAACGCCTCTTTCACTTGCAGATGTGGATCAAGGGGGCTCCGATTCATTTCATTATCGACAACGGTAGTCAGAAGAACCCGATTTCAACAGAGGTCGTCAAGCAGTTGGACTTGCCAACAACACCGCACCCACAACCCTACAACATCAGCTGGCTTCGTCAAGGAAGAGATCTCTGCGTCGGTCAACAATGTCGTATGCCCTACGACATCAAGCCTTTCAAAGATGAGGTATTGTGTGATATTGCTCCCCTTGAAGTTTGTGATGTTCTTTTAGGACAACCATATTTGTGTAAATGTCATGTTGTGTATGAGTCTAGACCTTGCAATGTTATTATTACTTTGGGTACACAATTGTACAGGATCCTAGAGGTGGTACCGCCTACTGCTATTTCTTTAATCTCTACTAAGCAATGCAGTAAGGTCATTTCACAGATCGGGAAGTTCATCTTCTTTGTGATTCATGCTCAAAGTAAGAAGAAGGTCACCGCCAAATCTGTGGCCTCTACACAATGCCTCTCTTTGCAACAGAAGAAAGTGGACGAGATCTTGGAAGAATACAGAAACATCTTTGCCTCACCTTCAAGGGTACCGACACACTGCCAAGTCAAGCATCCCATTGATCTGACCCTCAACGCACCTCTACCTAATGTACAAGTATATCGGTGCTCGTTGATGGAGAATGAAGAAATCAAGCGTCAAATCCAAGAGCTTTTTCAAAAGGGGCACATCAGACCCATCTCCTCCCCTTGTGGAAGCCCGATTGTACTAGTGCAGAATAAGGACGGGACTTGGCGACTATGCATTGATTACAGAGCCTTAAACAAAATCACAGTCAGGAACCACTACCCCATTCCCAGTATTGATTACCTTCTTGACCAACTCAAGGGGGCAAAGTTCTTCAGCAAGATTGACCTGAAGTCTGGCTACCACCAGTTTCCCATCAAACCAACTTATGTATGGAAGACAACCTTCAAGTCCAAAGAAGGTCCATACGAATGGCTAGTCATGGGCTTAACAAATGCACCAACCACTTTCATGAGGTTGATAGATGATGTATTGAGAACCTTCACCAACTCCTTTGTGGTAGTATATTTGGATGACATCCTCATCTTCAACAAAACATGGGAGGAGCACATGCGACATATTCAGTGGGTTTTGAGCACTCTACGACAACGCAAGCTTTATGCCAACTCAGAAAAATGCTCTTTTGGCATGAACATGGTCCAATTATTACATTGTTAAAAACCATGTGTAGTTCTCTGAAATACCTTTCCAACGGGATATCACGCACCTAAAACAGAGGTCACATGAAAAAGTTATGACTCTAGGAAGTTGAGGTACCAAATTACACCAACTTACCCATGGGGCCCACATGAATTTTGGCGTTTCACCTTCTAGGGTTAGGTTTTTGGATGTCTAGGGTTTTGTCATTCATGAGTAATATGAAAAGGGCCTATGGAGCCTCATTGTAATCCATTATGCTCAGACGGATGCGCGTAGCAGCCACATCTCTTCTTAGAGATATCTACCACCATTCGAGCAAGTTTTAGTTCTACAGTTTTACAGTTTCATCCTATTTCATTATTTAATAGAAAATATTGTTCACTAGATATTTGTGTTATTCTTCCTATCTCTGTGTTTGTTGTATTCGGTGTGTTAATCAGTTCGTTCCGCTCCTAAATTCGGATCACTCTCTCGCGTATTTTCAATGAAATCAGAGGCTAGGTCTCAAATGAATGAGTGAATTTAAAGGTTTGTTGGCAGATGTAGAAAGGAATCCATTAGGCATGGAGTCTATTTTAAGGCAATGGGAACTATCAGTGATTGATGGTGGAATTCGCAAGGAAGTAGAGGCAAGATAGTAGATGTTTTGAGTTATTCAAATTGTTGTAGTATGGGTGAGGGACAAAAATCTAGAACCAAATGACTTTGGAGCATAAATCACGAGATGAATTCCAAAGCATTTCAGAGGAAAACATATGAAAACACTCAGCAAATATGAAAACAGAGCATAGCAAATGAATTCCGTAATCAGAAAATTGATGCTAAATACTGAATAAATTTAACATCAAATGGAGAAACATGAGAGAAAACATATACATAAAGAAAAATAGGACACAAAACTCAAAACCTTCCACACAAGAATATCTGGTAAGAGTAATTCTGGACTTATGACTGATATTCCATTAAAACTCAAAATTACACAAGTGCTCAAAGAGATGTCCCTTCTACGATTTTTTCCAACCCTGTGCTTATGAAAATTACAAAAATATATAGAAAAACATCTTCCCCAAGTTGAGGGGGTCGAACTCAACTACTTCCCAAAGTTGGACTTAGTTAGAAAATTATAGCAACAAATTAAAACTGCCTGCTAGAAAATATTTCTTCGGTTTTGACTACATTTATTACATCTTAACAACTTTAAAATACATTTATAAATGATAAAACAATGAAGAATTTGAATTTTTATGTTGACTCGGTGTACATGCTCCACCTAGAAGTCGAAATTTCCTTATCTGGATGATGAGTTGGCACTATGTCACACTTGCACAATGAACTTCTGCATCACAATTATGCAATTGATATTTTTCAAATATATCCTAAACGATGAATCAGATTGAGCTGAGTTTTTGTCAGTAGGTTAATATCATGGTAATGCTTCTCCACAAAAAATTTGGGCTAAATGCGACTCAAGGATTTCGAGAAAATCCAAAAATGGATGTAGATGATGGTGGCTCATTTCTCGAAAACCATGAAACATTTTGACCTAACATTAAATGGGTTTATTCATCTCACCCGATTCATCTACTGTAAAAATTTCATGGAAAATCGATGCACGATTTGAGAGATATGGTGACAATACACTTGTGCAGCGCACTTGCTTAGCATGTTTACACAACGAGCGTTTTTTTCAACTTTTCTTCTCATGGTGATCACTGCAAGGTGTCTAGAGGTTAGAAATAGTCATTTCAATGTTCCAAATGATGCTTCTTAGTTGTATAAACTTGAACCTCCCTTTAAAACATTTTCGTTTGCTTCAATCGTAAAAAATTAGAAATACTTTAGAGCCACAAAATTTAAACTTGACTCCATGTGTATTGCCTGCATTAAATATGGTTTTGATGAAGCCTCTACACTATTTTCAAACTTCTTTGGGCATCCAAACTACATTTTACAACATGAAAATCTCATTTTTGCATCAAATGAAACCTACAACACTTGCGTAGCATGCCAACGCTACGCAAGTTATGTTTCTTTCTCTTCTTCAAACATAACTTGTCAAGACTTGATAGAATCGACTTTATAGGGTGTCTTTTCATGCATATGATAGAGATGGTCATAATACAACAACCTTGAACAAAATATGCCATAGAACAAATGTGTACATTTCATATCTTCAAAGCAACTAAAGAATTAGGGTTCCATCCTCTTATTGATAAACAATGACATAACATCACAATTTTTTTTTTTATAAATGTCACCCATGGACTTCATACTTCAGCCACCTATGTGATAACATGTATCCAATCCCATTCCCATAAACAAGAAACAAGGAACTATCTAAATATGTATGTATTCCCACGATATGAACAAGGTTTGTCCAAAAGAGAACTTCCCCACACTTTTCATAGATCAAATTATCAACGAGTGTGTTGAAAGTGAGATATTTTCATTTGTGGATGGATTCTCATGATATAACCAAATCTAGATCCGCCTCGAGGATCAATATAAGACAACATTTCTATGTCCTTGGGGTACATTTTCCTATTGGAAGATTCCTTTTGACCTTAAAAATGTTGGAGCCCCTTTTCAACAAGCTATGTCATTTGCTTTATGTGACCTTAAACACATTATCAAGGCCTATCTCGATGATATAGTTGCTTGTTCACTCAAAAGAGTGGATCATCCTGCTCATCTTCAACTTGTGTTTAAGAGATGTCGATACTATTGAATTCGTTTGAATCCTAATAAGTGCATTTTTTGCATCATTTCAGGGTGTTTTATGGGTTTTATAGTGTCCAATAAAGGGATCATAGCCAGTCCCTTGAAGGTTGAGGTAATAGTTCAGTTTCCGCCCCCGCGTAAAATCTGACAACTTCAAAGTTTACAAGGGAAAGCTAATTTTCTTCATCGTTTTATAGCTAACTACATCGACATCACGAAGGGCTTTATGTGCTTGCTGAAAAATGGGGTCCCATTTATTTGGGGTGATTTAACACAACAATCTTTCGATGCATTAAACAAGGCTCTTATGTCTACCCCCTTGCTTATTCCTCTAGACTATAGCAAATATTTCATGTTGTACCTTGGAGCATCAGAATTTACCTTTGGCATGGTCTTATTGTAGGAAGATGATGCGCTCCAGGAGCATGTCATTTATTACCGTAGCTAAGGCTTAATAGGTTTTGAGCTTAATTATTCACATGCAAAGAAGTTAGCTTTGATGGTTGTGCTTGTGATCCAAATACTTCGGCATTATATTTTGCTTTGCAAAACCATTGTGATAGTCGACGTTAATCCATTTCAATATGTCTTAACTTAATGGATTGTCGAGGGAAAATACAATAAATGGATTGTCATCTTATAGGAGTTTGACCTAGTCTTTGCTTGTTCTAAGTTCAAGAAATCATAGGTTTTCGTTGAATTCATGTTAAAGTTTCCAAGAATATAAGGATGTCGTTGTAACATACCCGTTCCTTGACGAGCATATTTTTCTTATTTCTTCTAGTGACCCTTGGTACGAGGATATACTTATGTATCTCTAGACTTTGAAGTTCTCTTTGAAATATTCATGAGACGAGCGATGACGTATGAAATGATGTATTTTACATCAAGCAAAGAATTATCTTATCATCGACAACACTTTGTATCCTTGTGGGGTTGATTCAGTTGTTTGTCATTGTTTGCCCCACGAGGAAGCGAAGAATGTGCTAAACAATTGTGACAGTGGAGCTTGTAGCGGTCATCTGTCTCGGTTGGAAACAACCCAAAAAATCATGCGCGTCGGACACTTTTGGCCCACGATCTTTAAGTATTGCATTGAGGTGGTTAAAAAGTGTCATCCATGTCAAGTTTTTACTAGAAAAATGTGTGCACACCCAACTCCATTGTTTTTTTTCATCACTATTGGAACTTTCACCAAGTGGGTGTGGATTTTACGACACGCCACCCAACTTCATCTAGGGGGAATAAATATATCATTGTGGTCGTCGACTACTTCACAAAGTGGGCAGAGGTCATGCCCACGTTTTCCAATGATGGTGAGATTGTCACACTTTTCATATTCAATCAAATAATTACTAGGTTTGGAATCCCGAGAGATATTGTCACTAACCATGGAAGTCACTTTTATAACAAAATGATGTCGAAGTTGGCCTCAAAGTTGGGGTTTAAACATGAGCATTTGTTTCCTTACTATCCACAAGTGAATGGTCAAGTGGAGGTCATTAATAAGTCTCTCAAGACCATCCTCTGATGAATGGTCAACGCAAGTAAGTCATATTGGCACTTGATGCTCTACTCGACATTATGGGCATATCAAATTTTTCTAAATACTTCCATTGGGTTCTCTCCTTTTCAACTCGTTCATGGAGTTGAGGCAGTCCTTCCAATTACCTCATTGAATACAACCATTTATATCCTTACTGACACATCCAATTTAGAAGCACGTCTTATTCACCTTGAGCATATTGATGAGAAACGTCGAGATTCCACCACGGAGAATGAGGCAAATAAGAAGCATATCAAAGTTCAATACAAAAATTATGTCCTCCCTAGGATCTTTTCCAAAGAAAATCTTGTTTTGGTCTTTGACCAAGACAAAGACGTTCTCGGGGCAGGCAAGTTCAATATGATGTGGCAAAAACCTTACATCGTGAGATGTGCCCTGAAGAAAGGGGCTTACAAATTTGAAGAT
>SNQJ01S0270118.1:1200-11746 GCA_010110895.2 Picea sitchensis
GGAAGGTTTGAAGGAATGTGATCATATACACCAGGTCTATTATAGAGCTACAAATCATATTTGGATGATGAAATTGATGAGGGATTTTGGTTGAGGTACATGTTGAGTACATGGTTGAGACAAGTAGTTGATGAGTTGGCACACATAGATGAGGTGTATAGTTGATGATGTTGGTACATATTGATGAGTCATAGTTTATGAGTAGTTGACACATGATTGGTACATAATTGGTGCATGGTTGATGCACTTTTTTATGGTACAGGTTGATTACAGGTTGGTGCATGGTTGATGCACTTGTTTATGGTACATGTTGATTATAGGTTGGTGCATGGTTGATGCACTTGTTTGTGGTACAGGTTGATTACAGGTTGAGGTACAGGTTGATGCATGGTTCAGATTTATTGGTATAGGTTTACAGTGGTATATCTCATAGTGATAGTGTGACAGTGGTTCGACCATTCTACTTCTACTTCAGGGTGGCAGGATAGGGCAAGGACAGGTGGTTGTAGCCACCTTCCGGTTGTAGCTGGAGAACATTGGGGGTTGTATCCTCCTTCTGGTTGTAGCCAAATATTTGGGGAGTTGGAGCTTCCCTTAGGTTGTAGCCTGAGAAAATAGGGGGTTGGAGCCTCCTTCCAGTTGTAGCTGGAAAGCAAAGGAAGTTGGTGCTTCCAATGAATGTAATTCTTCAAGACTTATAAGAAAAAGAATTCCGTGGTTTTCTCCCGATTTAGGTTTCCACGTAAAACACTTGTGTACTATGTATGTGTGCGATTGTTTATTTATTACTTCTCATTATTGGATAATTATTCTACATTGATATAGCATTTGAAGAGAAAGGATTATAATTACGTTATTACTGATTCACCCCCCCTCTCAGCAATCCAACAGTTGTGGCGGGAATAAAAACTTGGGGTTTCCAGAGGCAATGCAAGGCAAGTTGGCAAGATGGGTGCCCAAAGGCAAGAGGAGTGCCCAAAAAACAAAACCAAAAGAGCTAGTGACACAGGTGTGGTGGGAAAAATAAATTGCGGTTTCCTAAATTCAAGGAAAACTTGGGGTTTCCAGAGGCAATGCACGACAAGTTGGCAAGAGGGGCATGCAAATGCAAAAGCTTAGTTGGAAAGAGGATCACCCAACCAACATAACTGAAAGAGCCAATGACATAGGTGTGGTGGGAAAAAAAAAATCAGGGTTTCTAGAGGCATTGCAAGGCAACAGGGGCACCAAACCAACAAAACTGAAAGAACCGAAAAAACAGGTGCGGTGGTAAAAAGAACTTGGGGTTTCCTGATGGTAAGGAAAACTTGGGGTTTCCAGAGGCAATGAAAGGAAAGTTGGCAAGAGGGACGACCAACGCAAGCCGATCACCCAACCAACAAAACAGAAAGAGACAACGTCACAAGTGTGGTGGGAAAAAAAAACTTGGGGTTTCCAAAGGAAATGCAAGGCAAATTTCCAAGGGGGGTACCCAAAGGCAAGACGAAATGGAAAGAGGAGCGACCAACCAACAAAACCAAAAGAGCCAGCGACACAGGTGTGGTGGGGAAATTTTTTTAGGTTTCCTGAATGCAAGGCAAACTTGGGGTTTCCAGAGGCAATGCAAGGTAGGTTCGCAAGAGGGGCACCCAAAGGAAAGCCAAGTTTGCAAGAGGAGCGACCAACCAAAAAAAATGAAAGAGCCGACTACAGAGGTGTGGTGGGAAAAAAAACTTGGGGTTTTCCGAACACAAGGCAAACTTGGGGTTTCCAGAGGCAACGCAAGGCAAGTTCACAAGAGTAGTTCCCAAAAGCAAGCCGTGTTGGCAAGAGGAGTGCCAAACAAACAAAATTGAAAGATCTAGCGGATCAAGAGCTGTGGGAAAAAAAATTGGGGTTTGCCGAATGCAAGGCAAAATTGTGGTTTCCAGAGGCAATGCAAGGCAAATTTCCAAGGGGAGATCCCAACCAACAAAACCGAAAGAGCCAGCGACACAGGTGCGGTGGGGGAAAAACTTGGGGTTTCTTGAATGTAAGGAAAACTTGGGGTTTCCAGAGGCAATGCAAGGCAAGTTCGCAAGAGGGGCGCCCAAATGAAATCCAAGTTTGCAAGAGGAGCAACCAACCAAAAAAATCGAAAGAGCCAGCTACACAGGTGTGGTGGGAAAAAAAAATTGGGGTTTCTAGAACGCAAGGAAAACTTGGGGTTTCCAGAGGCAACGCAAGGCAAGTTTGCAAGAGTAGCGCCCAAAAGCATGCCATGTTGGCAAGAGGAATGCCCAACAAACATAACCGAAAGAGTCCGCAGAACAAGAGCGGTGGGAAAACAAATTGGGGTTTCTCGAATGCAAGGAAAAATTGTGGTTTCCAGAGGCACCGCAAGGAAAGTTTCCAAGGGCTGTGCCCAAAGGAAATCCAAAATGGAAAGAGGAGAACCCAACCAATAAAACCGAAAGAGCCAGCAACACAGGTGTGGTGGGGAAAAAGTTGGGGTTTCCTGAATGCAAGGCAAACTTGAGATTTCAATAGGCAATGCAAGGCAAGTTGGCAAGAGGGGTGCCCAAAGGCAAGCCAAGTTGGCAAGAGGAGCGACCAACCAACAAAACCGAAAGATCCAGTGACACAGGTGTGGTGGGAAAAAAAACTTGGGTTTTCCCGAATGTAAGGCAAATTTGGGGTTTCCAGAGGTAACGCTATGCAAGTTCGTGAGAGGAGTGCCTAGGAAAAAAAACCGAAAGAGCTAGCGTCACAGGTGTGGTGGGAAAAAAAACTTGGGGTTTCTCGAACGCAAGGAAAACTTTGGGTTTCCAGAGGCAACGCAAGGCAAGTTTCCAAAGGTAAGCTGAAATGGAAAGAGGAGCACCCAACCAACAAAACTGAAAGAGACAATCGAACAGGTGCGGTGGGAAACAAAAACTTGGGGTTTCTGGAACACCAGGAAAACTTGGGGTTTCAAGAGGCAATGTAAGGCAAGTTTCATAGGGGGGCACCCAAAGTAAGGCCGAAATGGAAAGAGGAGCACCCAACCAACAAAACCAAAAGAGCCAACAACACAGGTGCGATGGGGAAAAAACTTGGGGTTTCTCGAATGCAAGGGAAAAGTTGGGGTTTCCAGAGGAAATACAAGGAAATTTCACAAGAGGGGCACCCAAAGGAAGACAAGTTGGCAAGAGGAGTGACCAACCAACAAAACCAAAAGAGCCAGCGACACAGGTGTGGTGGGAAAAAAAACTTGGGATTTCCATAAGCAACGTAAGGCAAGTTCGCAAGAGGAGCAGCCAAAGGAAAGCCATGTTGGAAAGAGGAGCACCCAAAGGCAAGCCGTGTTTGCAAGAGGAGCACCCAACAAACAAAACAAAAAGAGCTGGTGGAATAGGTGCGGTGGGAAAACAAAATTGGGGTTTCCCGAATGCAAGGAAAATTTGGGGTTTCCAGAGGCAATGCAAGGAAGGTTTCCAAGGGGGATGCCCAAAGGATAGCTGAAATGGAAAGAGGAGTGCCCAACCAACAAAATTGAAAGAGCCAGTGACACAGGTGCAGTGGGGAAAAAACTTGGGGTTTCCCAAATGCAAGGCAAACTTGGGGTTTCCAGAGGAAATGGAAGGAAAGTTGGCAAGAGGGGCGCCCAAAGGCAAGTGAAGTTGGTAAGAGGAGAGACCAACCAATACAACCGAAAGAGCCAGCGACATAGGTGTGGTGGGAATAAAAACTTGGGGTTTCCTGAACACAAGGAAAATTTGGGGTTTCCAGAGGAAACAAAAGGCAAGTTCGCAAGAGGAGCACCCAACCAACAAAACTGAAAGAGCCAACGTCATGGGTGTGGTGGGTAAATAAAACTTGGGGTTTCTCAAATGCAAGGAAAACCTGGGGTTTCCAGAGGCAACGCAAGACAAGTTTCCAAAGGCAAGTTGAAATGGAAAGAGGAGCACCCAACCAACAAAATTGAAAGAGACAACAAAACATGTGTGGTGGGAAAAAAAAACTTGGGATTTCTGGAATGCAAGACAAACTTGGGGTTTCCAGAGGCAATGCAAGGAATGTTTCCAAGGGGGGCACCCAAAGGCAAGCCAAAATGGCAAGAGGAGCTCCCAACCAACAAAACCGAAAGAGCCAACGACACAAGTGCGGTGGGGAAAAAACTTGGGGTTTCCTGAATGCAAGGCAGACTTGGGGTTTCCAGAGGCAATGCAAGGAAATTTCATAAGAGGGGCAAACAAAGGCAAGCCAAGTTGGCAAGAGGAGTGACCAACCAAGAAAAATGAAAAAGCCAAATACATAGGTGTGGTGGGAAAAAAAACTTGGGGTTTCCTGAACGCAAGGCAAACTTGGGGTTTCCAGAGGCAACGCAAGGCAAATTCGCAAGAGGAGTGCCCAAAGGCAAGCCATGTTGACAGGAGGAGATCCCGACAAACAAAACCAAAAGAGCCAGTGGAATAGGTGGGGTGGGAAGAAAAATTTGGGGTTTCACGAATGCAAGGAAAAATTGGGGTTTCCAGAGGCAACGCAAGGAAATTTCACAAGAGGGGTGCCCAAAGACAAGCCCATTTATTAAGAGGAGTGCCCAACCAACAAAATCGAAGAGCCAGTAACAAAACTCATGTGGGAAAAAAATTGGGGTTTCGAGAAGGAAAGGAAGGGAGAGATGGMAATATGGGTGTGCAAAGGCAAGGCGAGTTGGAAAGTTGGTTGTGCAAAGGAAAGGCAACTTGGAAAGAAGACCGCCCACATGAGGAGTCATAGCGAAAACAAGGTAGGGAGCCCAAACGCAACGAGAGATGAGATGGAAAGATGGGCGCCCAAATGCAATGCAAGGCGAGTTGGCAAGATGGGCACCCGAACGAAATGCAAGGCGAGTTGGCAAGATGGGTGCCCAAATGCAACGCAAGGTGAGTTGGAAAGATGGGCACCCGAACACAACGCAAGGTGAGTTGGCAAGATGGGTGCCCGAACACAACACAAGGCTAGTTGGAAAAATGGGCGCCCAAATGCACGAAGATCCCTAACAAAAACGACCACACAAGGGAGCACTAGGTAAAAAGACGAGCTGGAGGACAGATAAGAACCAATTTTGGCTTGGACGTATATTTTTTAATATGGACTAGCCAAGGTTGGGCGACCAAGGGAAAGGCAAGGAGACTTGGCAAGAGGGGTGCCCAAATGCAACACAAGGCAAGTTGGCAAGATGGGTGTCCAAACACATGAAGAGTTGTAACAAAAACGACCACACAAGGGAGAACTAGGAAAAAAGACGAGCTGGATGATGGATAAGAACCAGTTTTGGCTTGCACAGTTTCATAGTTTCCATCTCTTTTTCACTCCTCGACTGTATCTTGACCCGCAGTAGGGGTGTCTCTTAGGCACCCCCAGGGGCCCATGTCACTTGCGAACCTCGATCGGGAAGCATCTCAGTTGGGGAAACTTTGAAGTTCAATTTCAAACGATCGTTGAGAAGAATCCTTTACAGACGACTTAAATACGCGATGGGGTATTGTAAGTGGTAGAGTGGCCTTTCTACCACAATCCACTGAGATTCATCCCTTTGTCGCCTCAATTCAAAGCCTATGCTCATTCCATTCTAAATCTCGACACCTCTCAGTTTTCATTTGAAAGGTTTTGTGCATGTGTGGGGATTTTGGGGTTTCTGACTCTTGACCAAGGGAGAAATCGACCTAAGGGTTTACATTCAGGAAATACCAAGTTTTCCTTGCATTCGGGAGAAACCGGCCCAAGTGTTTGCATTCGACAAACCTCAAGTTTGCCTTGTGTTTGAGAGAAACCAGCCCAAGGGTTTGCATTCGGGAAACCTCAAGTTTGCCTTGCGTTCGGGAAAATCTGGTCCAAGGGTTTGCATTCAGGGAACCCCAAGTTTTCCTTGCAATCGAGAGAAACTGACCCAAGGGTTTACATTTAAGAAACCCCAATTTTGCCTTGCATTCGAGAGAAACCGACCCAAGGGTTTTCATTTGGGAAACCACCAAGCTTGCCTTTCATTCGGGAGAAACCAATCAAGTGCAGGGAATTCGGGGTTTCTAAGTCTCGAGCGTGGGATAAACTGGCCAAGTGCAGGGAATTCAAGGTTTTCGAGTCTCGACGAGCGGAGAAATCACCCAAGTCTAGGGAATTCGGGGTTTCCGAGTCTCAACAGTTGGAGAAATCACCCAAGTCTGGGTAATTAGGGGTTTTCGAGTCTTGATGAGAAGCGAAATCACCCAAGTTTGGGGAATTCAGGGTTTTCGAGTCTCGACGAGCAGAGAAATCGCCCAAGTCTGGGGAATTTTGGGTTTCTGAGTCTCGACGAGCGGAGAAACCACCCAAGTGTGGGGAATTCGGGGTTTTCAAGAGCGGAGAAACCCCCCAAATGTGGGGAATTCAAGATTACTGAGAGCGAAGAAACCACCCAAGTGTGGTGAATTCAGGGTTTTCGAGTCTCGAACAATAAAGAAACCACCCAAGTGTTGGGAATTCAAGGTTTTCAAGTCTCGACCAATGAATAAATCGACCAAGTGTGGGGATTTTAGGGTTTTCGAGTCTCGACCAACGGAGAAACCACTAAAATTCAGGTTCTCCACTCTGGTCGAGGGTGGAAACTGGCCCTAAGTGTAAGTGTTGGAGACTTGGGGTTTTCTGGGCTGATCGAGAGCGAATTTGTCACCCAAGCATGTGGGGAAATTCGAGATTTCCAGGCCAGTCGAGAGTGAAACCGCCCAGGTGTGGGGAATCAGGGATTTCCACATCTAGCCGGGCGACGGATGATGCCCATGTACGAGTGAAACAAACTTGGGGTTTCCATGCACGACCAGATGATAGAAGCCTCCTAAATTGCGAAGCGTGGGGAATTGGGGGTTTCCATCTGTCCGTCGAAAGAGCCAATGTGAGAAACTTGCAATTTCCATGCCCCCGTGCGAGGGTGGGAAACTTGGGGCTTTTGGGCCAACCAATGGCATATTTTCCACCCAAGTATGTGGGGGAATTCATGGTTTTTGGGTCAGTTGAGAGAGAAGCTGCCCAAGTGCCATGATCCACTTAGATTCATCCCTTCATCACCTATATTCAGAGCCTATTCTCATTCCATTCTAAATCTCGACACCTATCATTTTTCATTTGAAAGGTTTTGTGCATGTGTGAGTATTTCAGGGTTTCTGAGTCTCAACCGTGGGAGAAACTGGCCAAGTGCGGGGAATTTGGGGTTTCTGAGTCTTGAAGAGTGGAGAAATTTCCCAAGTCTGGGGAATTCTGGGTATCCAAGTCTCGATGGTTGGAGAAATTGTCCAAGTTTGGGGAATTTGGGGTTTTCGAGCTGGCGAGGCTTTGGTTCCGTGATGGGAAAAACGTTGCAGGGATCCCTTGCTATGTCATGGTAGCTTTGCCTCGCCATTCGTCATCACAGGGTGGATGCTCGGTGTGGCACAAGAAGTCCCTTCATTTGTTTGATTCTTTGTTTTCTCTTTCCTTGCCTAGGTGAGCTTTTTCGTTGGTCGTTGGCTTGAGGCAAGGGCGGCTTGTGCCTCGTACATCGCTTGTTCCATGACGGGTAATTATCAATGGGATGGATGAAAAGTGGCTCAACCCGCTGGGCTAGACACACTAGTCCTTCTCGATTTTTCCTTGTGACCCCCTGGCAGAAGTTGGACATTTGCATTCGGGAGACCCTTCTGTAGGGGTACCAACTCCATTGATGTTGCATGTTGTGGTCAGTTTCCTTCGGTGGGAGTGCTTTTCTGAAAGTGGAGCTTAAGTTGATGTCGATCAAGTTTCAGAAAGACATTCCACTCTCTATTCCTATGCGTGCGGAGAAAATGTAGTGACCCTGCATTTATCCAGTGGTGATTGTTTTACATTTGAGTGACTTCTCTGTATTTGGACTAAGACGTTTGAATGCTATCCCATGCATTTATCACTGGAAGGTTGTTTGGTGTTGGATGTTGTTTGCATGGCGTGGGTGGGGGGGAGTGGTGGGTGTGCACATTTTGGTCTGGTGGGAGTGATTTGTTGAACCTAGAGCTCAAGTTGATGTCGATCGAGTTTCAGAAAGACATTCCACTTTCTGTGTCTGTGCATGCAGCGAAAATGTTGCGGCCCTGCGTTTATCCAGTGGCGATAGTTTTACATTTGAGTGACTTCTCTATTTTTGGACTAAGACATTTGAATGCTATCCTGTGAATTCATCACTAGAAGGTTGTTTTGTGTTGGACGTTGTTCGTACGACGTGGGTGGGGGGGGAGTGGTGGGTGTGCTCTTTTTGGTCGGTGTCAGTTGCATTTTGGTAAGAGACCTCACATCCTCCTTTTTCCCCTGCGAGTTCTTCAATGCTATGGTGGCCCTCAGTTTTTCTAGTGTGGATTTTTGGCCAGTGAATTCTCCACTCTAGATTCCGAATGATGTCACTTTCCTTATTCACTGGAATACTTTTGGGCATCATTTGTACAGGGGAAAGAGGAGGTGGGTTTCCTACTAGCGGATGTGATTTTGGGTTGGCGACAGTTGATTTTTTGGTTTGTGCAAAAGGGGGGGAGGGTTTCCTTCCAATGGATGTGATTTTTGGGTTGGCGTAGGTTGCTTTTCGGTAAGAGGCCCTCTACACTATTTTCCTTGGGAGTGATTCGTTGTATTTTCAACCCTCAGTTCATCCAGTATTGATTTTCGGTAGGTGACTTCTCCGCTTTGGCGTCCGATTGTTGTGGCTTGCCCACATTACTGGAGGTCCGTTGTGCGTTGGACATGGATTTTTTAGGGGGAGAGAGGCAGTGGGTTCCCTTCTGGTGGGTGTGATTGTGGGTAAGAGAACTTAGATCCTCTTTCCTTTCAAGTGTCAGTCGGTTTTGGGTAAGAGACCTCACATCCTCTTTTCTTGCGAGTGCTTTGATGCCCTTTTTTTGTGGTCCTTGGTTTGTTCGGCGATGATTTTTTGGCAACGACTTCTTTGTGTCTATGTTTGAATGTTGTCGCTGGCCATCATCATCATGGGAATGCTATTGGGCCATGGGATGTCATGTGTACTGGGGGAAAGGGTGGGTGGGCTCTCTCTCTGTTTGAATATAACTTGTGCTCATTTTTCTTTTTCTCTGCTAAAAGGGGAAATATGTTGGCAAATATTTAATAGACAACGAATGGCATGAGTACATGAAGAATTTACAGGTAGTGTATACTTGTCATTGATGGCAAGTACAGTAGTGATGATGGCTTGAGTACAACAGTGATGATCAACGGTGCAGTGATAATTGAGGAAGAGCAAAGATTGTTGGCAAATATTTAACAGACAGTTAATGGAAAATATTTAACAGACATCGAATGCTTATCATTGATGGAAAGTAGCATGAGTACAGGAAGTTTGTAACAGATAGGCAAACAAAAGATAAGTTCAGGAAGATCGAATGATCGAAGGCAACGCAACATTGATCAAATTATTGAAGGCTCATAAAGTTTGAGAAGCATTTCTGATCGTTGGATCCCATTCAAAATTCCCGAAAGAACGAGGGCCGTCAGATCTGAATGTAGACAAGAAGAGCGCTGAAGAGGAGGACAGATCTAAGATGTTATATCCAAGTGCAGGACTCGACCATCGTTGGATCAAGGAGAACCTGCACATTCATTAAAGTACAAGGAGAAGTGGGCGTACAAAATTTTGAAATCGCGATATGTAGAGTCGTGATTCAATTGCAACCATTAAATCACGATCAGATCTGGACCGTTGATCCAAATCCATATTGGAGTTTTGCGAATCGCGACATGGAGAGACAAGAAACAATGCAACAAGAATTGAAAATTCGCGATTCAATCACAACCATTGAATCAAGATCAGATCTGGACCGTTGATCCAACCTCATATTGGAGTTTCATGAATCCTGACATGGAGAGACAAGAAACAATAACAAGAATCCCAAAATAGCGATATGAGAAATCGCGACGTAATCTGAGCCGTTAAATCAAGATCAGATCTGGACCGTTGATCTAATACCATATCGAAGTTTCGCGAATCGGGATATGGAGAGGAAAATAAAACAATGCAACAAGGATTTCGAAATCGCGATATGCAAAATCCCGATTCAATTGCAGCCGTTGAATCAAGATCAAATCTGGATCGTCGAATTACAAGACATGTGGCAAGCAATAGAAATTTCACTGACTTGGGGTCAACGAAGCATAGTGTTAAAATTCACGAAATAAGAGATTGCGAAAGCGCTTTTTGCATAGGCGCTTGGTTATGACCATAGTCATGTTGGGGAAGGAGCTAGCACATAAAAGATCTGTTTTGGAACTTCGGAAATCGTGGAATGAAGTGTCGAGACACTCAGCACAGGATTGCCGAAATGCTGAAACCTGATTTAAAGGCAATGTCAATAAAGTTCATCCAACGTAGCAGATAAATTGGAATATGATTAGAAGGTTACTATTCTCCCTCAGAGTTAACTCCCCAGTTATGAATCTATTAACAAAAGGGACTCATGATTGCAAATCAGTTAGCGTTTCAGTTGGCGTTTCAGTTGCTTGGACAGTTGTCTTCCTTTTGCCAAAGGAGATGGGAAGTTGAACCGCCGTGGGTGTGTATAAAAGAAAATGAGACAGACAA
>SNQJ01S0270121.1:0-11741 GCA_010110895.2 Picea sitchensis
TAGTGAGACTGAATTGGTCTACCAGACTTTAAGAAGGTAAGAGATTACTTGCAATTCTTTATAATTTTGTTTATGTGCTCGAAAGACATTAAGATAAGCTTTCCAAGATGACCATAGTTTTGATGAGTTAAAAGGTTAGGAACGCTAGTAGTGTGAAAAATATTTTGAAATTGAGATCTAATCTTAGTATAGGCTGGACAATCTAAGAGAAAGTTATTTTCATCTTCAACCCTCTTAGTGTGAAAAACGTGACACACTCTTTCGTCCCATGGAATTTTAGGAATTGACCAATGTCCGGTTTCACTCTGGAGCTCATGACAATTTGTTCTTTTTTTTACAATGTTTATTTTTTCTTTACACTCGTCAAAAAAGAGAGATAATTTTGATCTTTTAGATTAGGGTTGATGATTAGAGCTTACCACTTGTATAGAAGACACTTGGGGTATCGATGATTCAGAGATGGTGCCACTTGCTTCGAGGCAGGTTTCTTTGATCTGGGGGGTCTCGTTCTCATCCTCTGGAGCGGTCTCTTCAGTTGGATTCCCGATATTTCCTGGCATCGAGGCTGAATTTTCTCTTTATTCTTCAAGATCCATGTTGGATTCCTTTTCCCTTGCTTCTACACATTCATCTCCTTGCCCACCCTCCTGGGGAATTCTTCCTCTCTGCGCTTCTCTCTCACTTAATCTTTGACTGGGTAATCTTTCCCGTCTTCTCATATTTCGCAACTCTTCCATCTATCCTTCCTCTAATTCTCCTAGTACGACTTATTTCCTCAACTTCTCAGACTATTTACTAGTTTCTTTATCTTACCGCGCCACCACTTCTCAACTATGACAGCTCTTTTCAAGGCTCTCTCATATCTCAAGTCCATTTCTGGTTGCTCCCTCATTTTTCAAAGAACCCACTCCCCTCTCTCAGGCCATTACTCCACCCCAACCTCACCCCACCCCAAGCAAGGGTGTTTATGATACCATCTCAGTCGGGGACATAGTCAACATCCCCTCTTCCATCAAGAAAACATTAATCCACATGAGCATTTCTCTCAACATCCTTCCCCTTTCTCTTTCTTGAAATCTGCTTCTTCCCCTGAAAAATATTTGTGATTCTTAGTTGCAAACTCGACAATGTATCCTTATAATGTTGTATTGACCCATAAATCGATCGCTAACGTTACCAGATGATCCAGTCGATGAAGTGTTGTGATCTTTTCTATATCCTAAACGCAGGTCTTCTTGACTCGTTCTTGGAATTTCAGAGCTTCTTGGAGCCTATATATCGAGTGGAAAAGTTCTTCCAGGAACTTAACCCAGAATATCTCGTACTGGTCACTCGATCTTTTTGAGTAAAAGACAAACTCACTTGTATCATTCACATATTTTCCTCTCATCTCTGCTTCATTCCATATGAAGGTGTCACAATTTCTCTCCCACCACTGTTGAATATCATATCTGTGAATCTGTGGAATCATTCTCCCTACAGGTTCTCTTTTAACGAAGTCCCAGCAATGAAACCACTTTTTTGGCGTAGAATTGATCATACCAAGGTCCTTCTCAGGTTGCCAACAAAAAGCACCGAGTAGTCTAGAGAACTGGCATCTTCATCTCCTTTGAAGAGAAGAAGTCTCACCCAAAGTGCAACCAAGAAAAGAAGATAGGGAAGAGAAAGGAGAATACTTAGGTGGGTTTCCAGAACCTTCAAGATTCACCATGATCTTGCGCAAGATAGAATAACCACATAACATATATGAAATCATTCATACTGGAAATAAAGACACTCAAGTTGTGGGATCATTTTTAAACAGAGACAACATATTGATCTTATCAAGCATAAATAAGTACTATAAGGAGACAATTCATAAGCATACACAGAATGACACAATAATTTCAAAATTTTAGGTCCTTCCATATATATTATCATCATAGCTTCTCGGATACAATCTCAGAGATACAAATCAGTACTCTTTTAAATTCTTCTATCTCCATACTCATGTCACATAGATCTATCTACCCTTCTCGCTAAAATGTATACAAGTTACAATCATAGAAACGTTTCTCTGTCTGTGCCCTCTATACCATCTATGAAAAAAACGTATGAACAAGTAATTACACCCAACCATACCCAACAATAAAATCCAACCAACCCTTTTACAATAATATGCATCTCATATATAGGTTGAGTGGGATCTTATGGCTTTGGGCTTCACATGCTTTCTTGTTCTTGTTCTGTTGTAACTATTTTTTCCTCGTTGGTGTTGCGTTTTCCCTTTTCTCAACCCGTTTATGTTTCTTTGCTTACTGCATTGTCCAACTCTTTTGTAGCTTGTAAAACTCATGTTTGACCAAAATTGGGACTCTAGTCCTCCCTGCGCAACTTCAAACCAAAAATGAAGGGCCTAACACAACCGGTCATTTTCCAATTTCTGTGGTTTTCCTTTGATCTGATCATTGTACATCAATACCAAATATATTGTTTTCATGAATTTCTTCCTTAATTGTCAATCATGCCAGTATTTTTATTGGCGTTTTTTAAATTATTGATGCCGTTGAGCTATCATTCTTCCTTCCTCTAGTTTGTTAAAGTGATAGAAGAATTGTTTTGTATTTATGATATGGTCGAATTTTAGGAAGGATGCTACCTTTTCTGCATTTTCCCAAAAGTGTAATGGAATCCCAACTTCTTGACCATAGACCAATTTGAATGGAGTTTGACCAATTGATATCTTGTATGTGATCCTATAATATCGCACTACTGCTAGGACCTTATCATCCCAATCATCTTGGTTGATCCTACAAATTTTTGTTAAGCCCTTATGAAGTGTTTTATTAAAGGACTCGACTGCCTTATTAGCTTATGGATGATATGCCACTGTTTTTTTGTGGTCAATCATAAATTTTTTAAGTAATATCTAGATTGTTCCATTCACAAAGTGTGTTCCATATTCACTAATTAAAGTTAGATGGAATCCAAATCTTGTTACTATGTTTTCATATATAAAGTCTCTTTTTTACAATTCTCAATTGGTTTTGTTTATGATCATTTCATTAGGTATATGACTACAACAATGATATACTTCTCCCATGTTCTCTTGTCTCTTTTGGGGAATGGACCCACAAAGTTGATATCCCATATTTCAAATGGTAAACTAGGGTTTACCAAGTGTAAGGGAATTTTTTTTTTCCATATAGGTCGGCCCATCATTTTTCACTCGTCACATTTTTTCACTTTTTCTCGACAATATTTATGTGAATTCAGCCACCAGAGGCCTACTTGAAGAATCTTCCAGGTTTTCATGTCGTTTTGAAAATGACCTCATTGATTATGTCTTCCCTTTCATGTTCTAAGGCACATATTTTTAGGATATCATCACTTCCTAGATTATATAAGTATCCATTCATGAGAGTGAATGTTATTTCTTTTAGTGCTAGTATTTTGTTTTTATTTGTCAGAAGATCCTTGGGGGCCTTCCCTTCCTCCATGTTTTTTTCTCTTTATTATAGCTATTTGGGTGCAGATTAGAGCAAGAATAAATGTGCATCAAGTAAATCATCCTCTATCTCAGCCAATCATCTCCTATTTCAAGTCAGGATAGGTGATTTGGGACAACATTCTTTTTACCTTGTCAAATTACTACATCAAAGTCAAATTCCTAAAACAATAGTAGCTATCGACATATTTTTCCTTGGTGGACTGAATTTTTTACGAGGTACTTCAAAGCTTGATTATCTATAAAGAACGTGAATGGATTCACTAATAATTAATGCAAAAATTTTAGTAAGGTGAATATCATAGCTAATGCTTCTTTTTCTGTTTTCGAATAGTTTCATTCTAATTTATTCATCTTCCAACTGGCATATGCATTGGGTCGGTCGATCATGTTGTCATAAGGCTATGATAAAATTGATCCCACAACAACATTTGATGCATTGACATGGACACAAAATTTTATTTTCTAGTTTGGAAATTGTAATATTGGCACTTCTACCAATTTTATTTTAGTAACTCGAAGGATTTGTTACATTCCTAGCTCCAATGAAAATCAACTTCTTTTATGAGTATCTAATTGATTGGAAATACAATAAAAGAGTAGTGACAAATGAATTTTATATAATGCCGAGTGTGTCCAAGGAATATTTCAATTTGTTTTTTATTTACTGGTGGATTCAAGTCGAGGATTACATTGATTTTTTTCATATCGACTTTGATTCCATATTTTCATATTACATACTCGAGTAAGATGCCAGTTGGAGTGGCAAGGACACATTTCTTGATATTTAGGGACAAATGAATCTATCGACACATTTCTAACATCATTCGAAGGCACTGGATTTTTATTTCAATAGGATATAGATTGTACAGTCATCAAAATAGACATCAATTGTTTTATAAATGTACTCCCAAAAATATTTTACCACTATCCTTGAAAATACCGATGGTGCATTTTTTAGTCTAAAAGGCATCACTCTATATGCAAATGATTCAAATTCAGATACAAACATTTTTTTCTTGATCCTCCTTTGAAATTGGTACTTGGTTATATCGAGGGAAGTCATATGTGAAAGAATAACATTCATGTCCAACGACTTCATTGATGATTTCAACTGTGAACAATGCTTGGAACATATTAGTTATAGTTAGCTTATTTAATCCTCTGAAATTGAAACATATTCTTGTTGGAGATACTTCACACACACCTAGGATTTCTTTTTCCTAAGGTTTTCTCTATGTTTATTAGTCATTATCTAGTCTCCTACATTTTAGGTAGAATATTCATTTTCCTACATTCTAGGGTAATATTCTCTTCAATTCACACTTCAGTTGGATTAGTTGAGTGGAGTCCTAATGCCACATTGGTTCCATCACCATGAAACATTGAGATCATCACTGCTAATGCACATTGTCCCTGGTATTATCACTAGAGTGGCACATTTCTGGTTCTTTTAGTCAGTTAACTGAGGATTGAGAGGGTAGTTGACTTAGACTAGGTGGCAGTTAACTCCCGTAATTGTTGGTGTTTTTCCAGATCACTCTAGGCCACCACTATGGTGAATTAGATCATGCATTATGGAGAATTATTTATTTTATGCAGCGCATATATATATATATATATTATTGTGTCATTCTTTCATTCAGTTAATACAATTATTTGATTCTATCTCTCTCGTTTATGTCTTTTCTCATTTTTTTGCAAACTGCGTATGTCCTTTGCTATCTAGATATTATATGTGTAGGTTCATCCACATTTACATCATATCATATTCGACATATTTATAGGAAAAATACACACCTGTATCCTTTTTTAGGTACCAAATATTGAAGACAACGAGAGAATGGAATTTCCAAAAGAATTAATTCTTACACTATACAATTTCTTTGCATGGAAGTAAAAGATGGAATTGCATATTCAAAGTAGAGGATTCTACAAGTTAACCATGGGAACAGAGACTGAATGTACATCATCCATAGAAAAATACAAGTATATGAATCAGATGGATGAAGCATATGGAACTATTTGTAGTTTCATTTCTCCTGAGCTCCTCTTTCACATATCCTCCTGTAAAACCCCCAATGAATTCTAGACCACCATGGAAGGAATTTTTGAAAAACAGAATAAGATGAGAGGACATACACTCGAGGTGGAATTTCTCACTTTAGATCTAAAAACCTTCGACAATCTCCAAGATGGTTTTACCAAATATAAGGATTTGTTGTCACAACTCAAGGCTTGCAAGGTTAATAAATATAAAGAGGAGAAACAAATGGTTCTTACCATTCTTTCCAAACTTGGTCCAAAATACTTAGTGTTTTATCCACATTTCATTAAGTTAGGCTCGCCTAGGGAGCTACCTAGAAAATTCCCTCTATTGAGGCCTTTATTGAGTCTCTGATGTAAGAGAAGACCAAGCTCATCAATATGGGAAACATCAAAGGCTTAAAGGTGAATGCACTTTTTTTGAAATATGGTAGAAGTCACCAAAATAAAAAATCTAAAAACAAATATAAAGGTAAGGGACATGCAAATCCAAAGAAGTAAGGGCACTCAAAACCCTTCAACAATTCCTCTGGATCCAAAGGTGGAAAACAAAGAAAAGGGGAGAAACACATTTGTTGCCAATGAGGATTCCATCTAGAATCTGAATGCATGCAAAAAAAAATAGATCAAATGGCACAAATAATTCATTAAAAAAACCTTCGAGATCGCATCCCCGAGGGTGCCAAAAAGAAAAATCTAGAAGATCAGAACCCCAATAAAGGTAATTATATCCATGCTTTGATTTCCATTAACTTCTCTTCCAATGCTTGGATTGTAGAATTAGTTGCATAACACTACATGGCATCCACAAACGGTCTACTCTTCATTGGACACATAAAAAGGTCCTCTTATTATGATGGGGGACAACTCTCTAGTCGAAGTCATTGGAAAAGGAAGAGTTGAACTCACAAACGGGAGATTTGAGAATTTTCTACACGTTCCCAAATTCTCCGTCAATCTTCTCTCTGTGTATCAACTGAAAAAATACGACACTGGAAATAGTGTAATATTCACACCTGATTCTATGGATATATATGACATGCAAACCAATTCCAAAGTTGTTATTGGTGAGGTAAATCACCAATCTAGACTCTACACATTTTCTAAATTTATTGAACCAGATTTTGCATTACTGCTTACGCATGCTAATGAAAGAAGTAGGATATGGCACATAATGTTTGAGAATTTAAATTTTATATACATGAAAAAACTTAGCAATCATGGAATGGTTGAATTTATACCTAACATCCACTTCTCCAAAGGAATTTGTGAGGGATGTGTTCTTGGAAAACACCCTCAAGAAAAGTTAGGCAAAGGAAAGACTGAGAAGGCCTCCTCTCCTTTGGATATGATCCACAGTGATTTCATGGGCCCTTTTCCACATCCATGAATCAAAAAATCAAGGTATGTGCTCATTTTTGTTGATGATTTCTCATGCTACACTTGGAATTGCTTTCTCAGGAAACAATCTAAGGTCTTTCAACATCTCAAAGATTTCAAAGGCCTTGTTGAGATGTATTAAGGAAGGAATATGAAATTCCTCCGAACAGATAATAGGGGGGAGTATGTCAACCATGATGTACACAATATTTTTCTTGAGTCTAGGATTCAGTTGTAGCAGAAGGTTCGCTATACTCCGCAAAAAAACGGAGTTGCTGAGTGGAATAATAGATCCATGAAAGAGATGGCATCTTGCATGTTGCATGCAAAGTCACTTCCACAAAGATTATGGGTTGAAGCACTTAACTGTAAGAAAAACATCCAAAACATATCCCCACATAGATATGTCAAGGATAATACCCCCTCCGATGCTTGAAGCGGCCTCAAACCAGAAGTGACCCACTTTCGTATATTCGATTCACATGCATGGGACATGATTCCCTCTAAGAAGAGGAAGGCACTTGATCCACATAGTACAAAGTGTATATTTATTGGATACCTAGATGGTGTGAAGGGATATAGACTCATTGATCCCTTTATGGATTGGATCATCATTGAGCATAGTGTCCAATTTGAGGAAAGTATCTCTCATACACCTTAGGATCCGCATGCAGACACTTTTGTTATTCCACCTGTCAGAGATGATGAGAATGCACATGACAAATCTTCTTGATATGATAGTTATGATTCATAGGATTCAGATACCAAGTTAGTACAAGCATATGAAAAATCAATGCACATGGATGCAGAGCTAGAGCCGAGCCCCAAGTGAGCCAAGACTACTCTTCATGATGTAGAATATCTTGTTGTGGATCCAATTGATACTAGGAGGACTTGATATGATTTTGAGGAGCCTCCTCTTACACTCACCGTCATTGAACCGATTCTACCCAAGCATGTTTTCTTAGTTTATTCTTTAGATCCACATTCCTATGGAGAGGATGTTTGGAATCCATTTTGGGAATCTGCCATGCAGAAGGAGTACAACTTCCTCCTTAAGAACCAGACTTGGGATCTGGTTCCTCTTCCTTGAAGAAGGAAACTTGTTAGGTGAAGATGGGTCTATTGGACCAAGAGCGCAACATGTGGACATGTTAGTAGATAAAAATATAGGGTAGTCAATAAAGACTTTCAACAGGTTCATGGAATTGACTATGGCAGGACCCTCGCTCTAGTAGCGAAGATGGATTCCATATTCTTGGAACTTTCCATTGTGGTAGCCAATGGATGGGAATTCCATTAGATGGATATGGATAATTAATTTCTTCATGGAGATATCTCTAAGGAGATATATATGGAGCATCCACAGAGCTTCATGCAAGATTCATCTTTGGTCTAATGACTGAAGAAGTCCCTTTATGTCCCTAAGCAAGCCCGAGGGCATGGTATGCCAAGATGGAATCCTACCTGTTGTCACATAACTTTGTACATTATAAGTTAGACCCAAACTTTTACATTCTCGGGATAACTGATTCAATTCTACTCCTAGTTATGTATTTTGATGATTTATTGATCATCAATTGCTTGACTTTAGCGATTTCTCTAGTCAACAGAATTCTACATGACATATTCTTGATGAAGAACATGGGTCCACTACATTTCTTCCTTGGTCTCGAGATCAGTCATAATGCATCAAGAATCAAACTGTCTCAGGACAGGTATGCATGAGATCTCCTCGAGAGATTCCACATGATAGACTACAAGTGTTCCCCAACTCCTTTCTTATCAGGATTCATACTTGAGGATGGCAGAGACACTCCACTGGTGGACAATACACTATACATACATCTAGTGGGGATCTTGTTGTATCTCACACACTTGAGACCAAACCTATCCTATGTAGTCAGAGTAGTCTCTATCTTCATGAAAGAGTCACATGAGATACATTGGAAGGCTGCAAAGCATATCCTTCGATACGTATAGGGAACCATCACCATTGGGATTCACTGTGCATTAGACTCTGTATTGGACCTCATCAAATTCACTAATTTTGACTAGGTTGGTGACAACATTGATCGCAAGTCCACATTTGGCTACTCAGTGAGTCTGGGTTCTAGGCCCATCTATTGGTTGAGCAAGAAGTAGGATGTTATTTCTCTATCTCTAGACGAGGAAGAGTACAAAGGGGTAGTTAACATAACCATTCAAGCTATGTGGATACAACATTTTATCATTGAGTTGGGCATTCAATTTCACCGACCGAACGTCATCTAGTGTGACAACCATAGCACTCTGAAGTTTTGTAGAGATCCAATTCAGAGGAAGCATATGAAGAACATAGATATCCACATGCACTACATCCAAGACTTAGTACACAAGGGGATCATTGACCTACAATTTTTTCCTTTAGGAGAACATACTACAAACATCTTCACTAAGACCTTCACTGAGCAGAAGTTCCATTCTTTGCGCAGTCATCTTGGAGTGATGGTCTTACTTTCCTAGAAACTGTTGTTTTTTTTTTTTGATACATTGTACCTTCAGGGGGGTTTTCCCATGAGGTTTTCCCTCTTTCCTCGTTTATTTCAGTCTATCTTTTTTTTGGGTACCTAACATGGTCTCATTTCCGGGACCCATTATTTTATTTTCACCATAGTGATGTTCAGGGGGGGTGTTGGAGATACTTCACACACACCTAGGATTTATTTTTCCTAAGGTTTTCCCTATGTTTATTAGTCATTATCCAATCTCCTACATTTTAGGAAGAATATTCCTTTTTCCTACATTCTAGGGGAATATTCTCTTCAGTTCACACTTTAGTTGGATCAGTTGAGTGGAGTATTGATGCCACATTGGTTCCATCACCATACAACATTGGGTTAATCACTGCTAATGCACATTGTCCTTGGGATTATCACCAGAGTGGTGTATTACTCATTCTTTCACTCGGTTAACTGAGGACTAAGAGGCTAGTTGACTTCTACTAGATGGCAGTTAACTCCCATAACTGTCGGTGTGTGTCCAGATCACTATAGACCACCACTATGGTTCATTAGCTCATGCATTATGGTGCATTAGTTGAGCTATGAAGTGCATATCTATTTTATTATATCATTCTTTCATTCAATAAATACAATTCTTTCATTCTCTCTCTCTCGTTTCTATCTTTTCTCATTTTCCTGCAAACTGTGTATGTCCTTTGCTATCTAGATCTTATATATGTAGGTTCATCCACATTAACAATTCTTAATTTATTCAATTCATTCTTTTTGGGTTGCACCACCATTGGACTTTCCCATTCATATTTTTCAATAGGGTAAATAATTTCAATAGCTAGCATTGGTTCTATCTCTTTTTGAATGATCGGTTTATACTTATGGGTTATCTTATATGGTCGTTTCCCGATATGCTTATCCCCAGAGATTAGATCGATTTTCATCTCCCCCATTTCATGTACAAGTCCTTTCAAATATTTGTAGTCATGAGAAAAAAATTCTTGGTGTTCACACAATAGGTCAATTGTGTATGTAGTCTTCAGATCCAACCTGTAGTCACCTATTCTTTCCATTTTTGGTTGACCATCAATGGAAATGTTGAATTCTCTTTTTGTATTTCAAAATATTTCCATTCTGGTGCTTTGGATTCATTCAATTCCCATTCACCTTGTAAAACCTCATTGTATCTTGGAGGAAAGTCGGGTTTTTCTATGTATTTATTATCTTCCTTGGATACTAAGTAGACTATCTTTACATAGTTTTTTACTCCATGGTGTTGGAAGATTGGTTGTTGTCATTGATGTCAACCCTAGTCATGGGTTTTGGATCGCAATATTGATGAAGGTATTTGGACACGAAGGAAAATGCACATGTAGATACAACACCCATGGCTAGATAGTATACATCATCTTGTTTCTGATGGTATGTGGCACGTCACGTCGATCCTCATGGTTGAGGAGAAATGAATTTTTGAAGATGACAAAGTGAATTGAAGAAGGAAGTTAATGTAGGCCTTGAAGATAATTAAAGAAAAGAATTACAAAATAAGAAAATCTCAGGCCGGCCCTAATGTTAAAAGGAAGTGACATAAATGGTATAAATAAACATCATTATACATTCATTTAATACAAGTTGGATTTCAGAGGAAATAAGAAGAAAAGAAGGCCAGATTTCAAGGGAGGATGAAGTCTTTTGGTGATGTGTTCTAAGGTATGTTATTTTCAGGTCATCTTACCATTTTTCCTATTACATTTTTTCTAGAACGATTTAGATGTTGAATTCGCTATGTTATTGAGAATACATATCAAGGTACCTCTGGTAAAAATTTCAGCTCTTGATTCGCTATAATTATGGATATACACTTTATGGAAGATAGGGTTTGTGACCAGTCTTGAAGCTAGTCAATAAACATGTGTTCCGGGTAAAAAATTCATAACTTATTCATTGAGAATCCAAATGAAATGGGACAAATTTCATTGGAAAGAGTACAGACTATAGTTTCTTGTGTGAAAGTTTCAGAATCAGATGTTAATTATTGAGCACGAGGCATTCTGTGCAAGTTCACTCTTCTGAATAGACCATAATTGAATAAAGTCTACCATTATTTCTATAACCTCTTTTTGGGGAGGATTCAAAGAGTGAAAATTGGAGGAGTTTCAAAGAATACGAGTAATATTATCTACAAGATCAAAGTACTCCAAGAATTGAAGAATTGCATAAATTGAAGAAGTCTCAGGAAGCATTATCAGGTTATATGTGATGATTGGTTGATGGCGATGATTTAATATAAAGTTTTATTATCTCTCATATATTCTTGGGTGGAAGGAAGGGGC
>SNQJ01S0270122.1:8683-20424 GCA_010110895.2 Picea sitchensis
TTCTTCTAGCTGAGTTCTTAATTTCTCGATGATCTGTTGGGCTTCTTCAAAAATATGAACACTTTCATTTTGTTTCATTAATTCTTTCTTGAGTGACTTGTTTTCTTTTCTTAGTTCATCTAAAGCACTAATCAATTATGCCTCATAATTGTCTTCTTTTTCAATTTGTTTTTTTGTCTCATTTCCTTAATGGCATTCTATTTCAAGATGTTTTCATTTTTCACAATTAAATAAAAACAACATACCTTTGTTGATTATGTACTCTTCATCTTTTGAATCTATTTGACATGGTGAACACATTTCTTCTTGATCTGTACCTGCATCTTCTTTGGCATTTTCTAAATCTATGATGGGTGAAGAATATATGTCATGTAACTGATCCCAAAGTTCTTTGGTTGATGAACATTTACCAACCTTTTCCCTTATAGGATTAGGTAATCCTTCATAGATGAAATCCATTGCTATTTTGTTATTCTTCTTCAATTCCTTCTTGGTTGCAATATTTGCCCTTTTTGAACTATCATATCATGTAATGAATGATATCCAAATATAATTCCCATGTTCTTGTAAAAATAATTTTGTCCTTATGCTCCACATCTCATACTTTAAACCACTCTGACCATTAAACAGTGGTACTCTATTCTCAGAATAATCCATGATCTCCTTCCAGTGGTTAAACTATTTTTTGAACAAACCTGCTCTTATACCAATTGTTGGATTACTAAGAGAGGGGTGAATCAGTAATAGAGCATTTCAATCATTTTTAACCACAATATTCAAGTGTTATATCAATGTAGCATTATCATCCAATAGTTGCAGAGTAAATAAACAATGAACAAATGAACAATCATACACATACATAGTATACCGATGTTTTTACGTGGAAACCTAAAGAGGGAGAAAACCAAAGAATGTTTCTTCTTATATGTCTTTAAGAATTACATTCATTGGAAGCACCAACTTCCTTTGTTTTCCAATTGTAACTGGAAGGAGGCTCCAACCCCCTAGTTTCTCAGGCTACAACCTGAGGGAAGCTCCAACTCCTCCATTCTCTCGCTACAACCAGAAGGAGGCTACAACCTGAGGGAAGCTCCAAATCCCCAATTCTCTGGATACAACCAGAAGGAGGATACAACCCCCTATGTTCTCCAACTACAACCGGAAGGTGGCTACAACCACATGTCCTTGCCCTATCCAACTGCCCTGACATAGAAGTAGAATTATGGAACCACTGTCACACTATCACTGTGAGATATACCATTGTAACAACCTATACCAATCAACCTGCACCAAACAACCTGTACCAATAACATGAACCATGAATCAACCATGCATCAACTTGTTCCTCAACCTGTAATAATCCTATACCATTAACAAGTGCATCAACCATGCACCAACATGTACCAAACATATTGTAATCAACATGTACCATAAACAAGTGCATCAACCATGCACCAACCTGTACCATGAACAAGTGTATCAACCATGTACCAAACCTATACAAATAATGTGTCACAACAACTTCTCCAAACAACCTATCACAACAAACTGTCTCATCAATCTTATCAACCAAATTAGATCTACTCACCAAGATCAATCACCAAGAAAACTCTCAAATATGTGCATCAACCAAGCATAATACAATAACTCATAATCATCACCAAGATCAATACGTGCTTCTAATAATATACCAATACAAGTCTGCTACATCATCCATAAACCATGTGTCAACAATACTACTAACAAGTTCCTCTAACCATGTACCAAGTATGTACCAATCATGTCTCAACCACTCATCAACTATGACTCATCAATATGTATCAACATCATCAACTATACACCTCATGTATGTGGCAACTCATCAACTACTTGTCTTAACCATGTACCCAACATGTACCTCAACCAAAATCCCTCATCAATTTCATCATCCCAATGTGATTTGTAAATCTGTAATAGACCTGGTGTATAATATCACATACATGCAAACCTTCCTTAACTTTAACAACAAGAGACTAGCATTTTAATCAAACTTTACTTTAGTCTCACATGAATAATTTTGGATTAGTCAACAACCCTAACTTGAAATAATCATAACTATGTACCTGTAATGAATAAAGAAGTAAAAATGGTACACAATGTTCTTCAATGTCTTTTATGCAATCCCTCTAGACTTCACTACTTGGAACCTCTATGAAAAGGAGTTATAGAAAAAATAGCATACCTTGTTGAATTTTGGCTTATTCTAGTGAGAACACTTGTAGAGCGTGCCCCACACAGAATATTTGTTGTATGGATCAGAAAATTGTACACAAAATACTAAAGACTATACTCTAACCAATAAATTTAGTATTAATGAATTTTGATATTTTATGAAGAAGTTATGACGTTTTTACTTGAAACACTTGTTTTAGACTAGTTTCAGGACTAGACACAAACCCTATTTTCCACAACATGTAACTCAAAAAATACAATGAACTACAAGATGAAATTTGTATCACAAATACTTGGATATGTTTCCTCAATGGCCTTCCAATTTCACGGTATGAATCATTCTAGAAAAATTTTTATTGCGTAAATGGTGAGATGATCTGTAAATAACATACCTTAGAAAGCATCATCAAAATAATTTATCCTCCCTTGAATTTCAACCTTCTTTACTTCACCTTCCCTCTGAAATTCGGCTTAGATATCATTTGGTTACCTCAATCACCTGTAGATATTAAATATGTTCAAGTGTTATTAAAATGAGAGAGTGTTGCCTCTTATTTATACTTTCATGTAGTTTCCTCAAGGGGTTACCTTTTAACCATCTTAACCCACTTTCCTTATTTTAGGGTTAACCCACTTCTAACCACTTATCAACTTAGTAATTTCTCCATTAAATTTATTATTTAAATAATTTATTTTGTATTCACTTTGACTTATAGCACACTCATCACTTCACTTTATTATTTACCTTCTAAAATCTCTTAAACCACTTTGACTACTTTGACCTTTTGGGGCTTCTAGATGACTCATGAGGGTTCTCCAACCTCACATGGCCATAAATATCTAACCGTGGGGAGTTATGTGACGTTTCGTGTACCATTGGAAATTGAATGACATGTACTATCCATATAGAATATTCTTACCTACAAATATATCAAAACGCATACCATTATCCATCAAACAAACTTGGGTCCATTACTCAAACCTTTCTCCAACTTCAGATGGCCACAACTCTCTAAACGTGAGGAGTTATGTGACATTCCACATACCACCAGAAATGGAATGACATGTACTATCCATCTGAAATAGTATTACTTACAAATATATCAAAACTCATACCATTATCCATAAAAAAAACTTGGTTTCATTACCCAAACCATTGTGCTACCAGAATTCGCTACTGGACTTTCTTCAAGGGTTGACATCAATGAAAACCAGCCCAATTAATAAAAAACACAAGTGTTTGTAAATAAATCCAAGAATAAAAATGATTTTGAAAAGGAAAAGGAAAAAGATAAATAAAATGTGAATGAGAAAAAGGAAAATGAAAATGTGGCAGATAGCATTGGAAGCAAGAAGCAATACCTGATGTCAAACCCTACGCAGATGAAATACAATGTTGTAGAGGACTTGAGTAAGCTAAGGATAAATCTTCCTTTTACAGAAGTGGTAAGGATCCCTCAACAAAGGGAACATATTTTGAGATTGTTGGATGATTGATCTAGAAAAATGGAGGTTGTTGTTATAAATCTGAAACAAATCTACAACACATCAACCGTCAATTTGAGAGGTAAAATCCCACCTTTTTATATTTCAATTGAAAATCATGATGTTGCACTTCATAATTGTTTAGTTGACATTGGTGCTACCAATAATATTATGCATTGATGCATTGGGAATGATTTGCACCAAATATTATGAGACTCGTGAAAGTATATATGCAATCGATTCTAGACAAGTGCCATCTTATGGAGAAATCAAAGATTTGTATGCTTGGATAACAGTGGCTCCTCATATTATTATAGTTTTCAATATTGTTGTGGTATACATTCCTCCTGCATATGGAGTTGTTCTAGAAAGAGGTTCGTCATCTATGATCGGAGGATACATAATGAATGATGGAAGTTGCATGATGTTGCCAGATAAAGGCGCAATGATTAAGGTCCCTCGTGAACCCATGAGATCCTTCTCTTTCAAAAAGAAGGATAATGAACTAATGGAAGATTATATATACGTTGGGATCAAAAAATATGTTATCCTAGACATGGATCATATTCAAGACATGGAGTGAATTCAAGATATGAAGAATCAAAAGCATCAGTTTGAAGGTTACTGGAGGATGTCATTTGATGGAGCTTTGTCAAGTTCCAAGAGTGGAATTGGAATTGTCCTTGTAAACCCAGGAAAGATTGTGCATCCACATGCTATCAGACTTGAATTTTCATGTACCAATAATGAGGCAGAATACAAAGCTTTGATTCAGGGAATGATT
Organism: Picea sitchensis; assembly: GCA_010110895.2. Lineage (NCBI taxonomy): Eukaryota > Viridiplantae > Streptophyta > Pinopsida > Pinales > Pinaceae > Picea > Picea sitchensis. The sequence goes on from SNQJ01S0270122.1 coordinate 13,164, forward strand.
CTCGCACAAGAAATGAAGATAGAACATTTAATTGTGACAGGTGACCTTGAGTTGGTAATAAATAAAGTTACCCAGAGGTATAAGATTAAAAAAGAAAGACTCAAGTTATATTTCAAAAGAGTTAATTAATTGATGGAATCCTTCAGCTCTTTCAACATTTATTTCTTCCCAAGAGACAAAAATCAGAAGGTCGATTCATTATCTTTGGCGGCCTCATTGTCGAACCCAGATGATGTTCAAAGAAAAACATATTTTCAAGTAAAAAGAAAATTCTGACCTTATGTACATGATAATCAAGAGTATTTACAAGTATTTGAGAATGATGAAGAATTGGAAATAATTTTGATGAATGACGATGAAGATTAGGACAATCACATAATTGTTGTCCCGAGGAATTGTATTCAATCTGAGTCACTTTTTACAAGAGATGGTCATGCTAAAAACCTCCTGGAAGAAGCATCGCTCTGAAAGGTATAAGAAATAAGAAAAATTAATATTAGAACTGATATTTCCCCAAAATACATCAATTTGGGAGTTGACTGCACAATTGACGAAGTTGATCAATATGTCGCATTATTTAAAGAATATCTTGATGTGTTCGCATGGGGTTATGATGATTTGAAGGAATATGATAAAACAATATTTCAACATATTATTCCCTTGAGAGAAGGGGCAAAGCCTATCAAGTAGAAGATAAGGATAATGAATCCCAAATTAAAACCACTGTTAAAGGTTAAATTGGAGAAATTAAAGAAGGCTAGAATAATATACCCCATTATACATTTTGATTGGCTTTCAAACCCTGTGATAGAAAAACAAATACTGGGGAGATCCGGATGTGTGTATATTTCAGGGATCCTAACAAATCAAGCGTAAAGGATAATTATCCTTTGCCTAACATGGATTTTCTTCTCTAACGAGTCATGGGATCAGCCTACATGTCCATTTTAGATGTTTTTCCTAGGTATAATCAAGTCTTGGTTGCTGAAGAAGACAGAGCAAATACAACTTTCATAACACCTTGGGAGACATATGCATATGCGTGGATTCCCTTTGGTTTAAAAAATGCAGGAGCTACATTCCAGAGGGTTATGGATCATGCTTTGAAGGGTTTGATAGGAAAATCCATGGTGGATTATCAATATGACTTAACAGTACACTAAAAAACAAGAAGCAACCACATTCATCACTTGAGGAAATTTTTTGACAGTTGTAGGTTATATGTTTTTTCCTTAAATCCAAAGAAATTTTTATTTGTTGTAACTCAAGGAAAAATATTGGGTCATATTGTGTGCAAGGAAGGAATCTATATAGATCCAGAAAGACTTAAATCTATAAATGAACTCAATCCCCCATCATCTAAGAAAGGAGTTCAATCATTCTTTGGAAAGATCAACTTTGTACGAAAATTTGTACATGACTATGCAAGTATTGTGAAGCCAATCAATTTATTGTTGAAAAAGGATCAAAGGTTTGAATGGACCATGGATACACAAGAATATTTTAATAATATAAAAAAGGAAATCACTACATCTCTAGTCCTCATTATCCCAGATTTTCAAAGAGACTTCATCATTTATTCGTTTGTTATATAAATAGTTGTTGCATCTATTCTTACTAAGAGGAATACCAAAGGTGAATAATTTCGAATCAGCTTCATGAGAAATACCCTTCATGATTATGAATTGAGATATTCAGAATTGGAGAAGAAAGCCCTATAACTTGTGAAAGTGGTGGTGCACTTTAGACTTACATATTAAATTCTCATGTCATTGCATATGTTTCATCCTCTCCTGTGAAGATGCTTTAAATCAATAATTGAGAGAAGGAAAATGGGAAAACTGGTTAGCGAAGATTCAAGAATACAATATTGAAATTAAACCTTTAAAGGTAGTTAAAGGATAGGGTTTATGTAAGATCGTGGAAAATAATGATTCTTTGGATGGAGTGATTTCAATCTCTGTAGGAGAACCCATGGTAGATTCAAAGTGGTATAGAGATATTGTATTCTACTTGAGTTCTGGACAATTTCCAGTCACCATGAACCTTAAAGAGTGAAGAACATTGAAGATGAAGTCAAGTCAATATGTGTTGATTGTTGATATATTGTTCAGGAGGAATTATGATGGTATATTTTTTAGATGTGTTGATGAAAGGAAATCTCAAAATTTGATGAAAGAATTCCATGAAGGAATATGTGGTGGAAATTGTGTGCCTACCACCACCACCCATAAGATAATAAAAGATGGATTTTATTGGCCATCAATTTCTAAAGACTCATATACTACCATAACGAAATGTGTATCTTGTCAACAATTTTTAGGGAAAATGAAAAAATTTGCAATTCCATTATAGCCTATATCTGTAGAAAACCCATTTTCCCAATGGGGACTCGATGTCATTGGACCAATAAACTCAAATTCAAGCAAAGGTCATACATATATCCTCACCGCTACAAATTATTTTACAAAGTGGCCAGAAGCAGTGGCATTAAAAAAGGTTGATTCTGAAGAGTTGATTAAGTTTCTCAAAGATAATATTTACATAATTTTGTGGAGAACATGGGATTGTTATGGGGCATTCATCAAATTATTATCCATAAGGGAATGGTCTTGCAGAATCCACTAATAAGACACTCATTCAAATATTGAATAAAACCATTGATAAGAACCAAAGGAGTTGGCATTTGAAGTTGACTAATGCATTGTGGGAGAACATAATGACTCTGAAAGACAGCACTAGGATGTCTCCGTACACATTGGTTTATGGGAAAGAAACAAAAATGTTAATTAGCCTCGAGCTAAATACCTTGACTTTTTTAGTTAATAGAGAGGACGTGGAAGATAGTTCACCTATACAAAAGAGAGTGAACCAATTATTGAAATTGGAGGAAGAACGAAGTAAATCTTTGAAAAGAACTTCTCAGAGACAACAAAGTATCAAAAGATATTTTGATCAGAATGTGACCATAAAGAATTTTCAAAAGGGTGAACTGGTGTTACTCTGGAACAAAGCTAAGGAGAAACCATCAATGCACACAAAATTTGAATAAATTTGGGTTGGACCATACATCATTGAAAATATCATGGGATTTTATTCTTATATGCTCAAAGATATGAAGGGTAAAATGTTAATGTTGTCTGTTAATGGGAAACATTTGAAAGGTTTCTTCGCCTGAAATTTTCTCATTTTCTTGTACATAAATTTTATTTTACTTAGTTTGTATATCCTTACCTTTTGACTCCATATCCCAATGGACAGAAGCACCTAGTCATGAATATTATAGATTCTTGACAACCCACAGGGGGTTATCATCCCATAGTTGGAGCCAGTCGTTGAGATCATTTCTTGTTTCTAGGTTTTCCTTCCCTGTTCTATCTTCCCAACTCCTTTTTCCCATTTCTTTTCCCTCTTCTACACCTCCCCTTGTTTCCCTCTTTCTTTTATCCTCTCTTCTCTCCCTTTCTAGTTACTATACTTAGTTATATTTCAATGATCAGTGGGTTGGCAGAACTTCATCTCCATCCACTTTCCCATGTCATAAGTCCTCTACTACACTTAGCCATTTTTTCAATTTCGTGAGTTCAATCCCTCATCCTCCAAGTTCCGTGATCTTCACTTTGCACCCCAAGTTCCATGATCTACATTTTAACCATCATATTTGTCATGGGTGCTCACCCCAAAAGTATTTTATTCCTTCTACATGCAAGTCCAACCGACTACCTTTCTACACTTACATATTTTTGATCATCCATAACCATGGGTTCACGGGTTCTCGGATTGGTGGGTTCATGAAAAACTCAATATTCAAACTCGCTCTCGCCTGTCCCTATCATTCTCTTTCTTTTCCCAATATGCATTAAGTATTGTTTAATGATAACAACTATTTTGCAAGCTCTGAAAAGATAGTCATTAATGGCGAAAGGCTCAAGGAATTACTCATTAAATTGCATTAAATCTCCATTTTTCAAGGCATTAAATTATCATCATCTCTCCAAAAAGATTTATTTGAAGTTGTTATCCATCTAAAGAAATACTCCTATCAACCTATGGTAGCATCAGCTAGACAACATTTTTGTGGTGATACTTTAAGTATATTTGGTCATGAAGGCCAGAACTTTCAGAGGTCAAGGGCATATTCATATTATTTCTCTCCTCCTGCATAGAAAGACGTAATTTGGGCATCTGGAATTTCTCGTGTTGGGTGTGTTCTTGAGGTTTTTTAATGTAATGAAATTGTTGCTTAGTGTGTGGACAACTATGTGAGAGAATTATACAACTCCAAGATCATTCTCTGATTTCTATTTCACCGCAAGTTTTTCGCAAAATTTTAAAGCTGTCAGAGCCGATGCTTGCTTTCAAAGGAGAAGATTGTTGATATTTTTTGAAGAAACATAACAATGAGCTTGAAATACTTCCTGAATATTTGGATAATCATGCATCTATTCCAGAAGACATAACCAAGATCCAAGATGAGTCTTTTAAAAAACCCTATCGATGAACTGCATGGTCGTTTACTAGGTTGACAGGTCAGGAAAGCACTGCTTCTACTCTCGCATGATTTTATATATTTTGTATTTTACAGTGCAAGAACAGACCATATTTGACTGGGGAAAACTGATTTCTATTGAAATCTCGTCCCAGATATCACACTATAAAAGGGAAAAAAATTTATTTATGGTTTCTTATCTGATATTTGCTATTGTGTATTGTTTTCAATTCCCAAACTTAACCATAAGTAAGAGGGTGAATAGTGAAATAGATTTAGTTACCTTTTGGTATTAGGCACTATGGAGATGTAAGACCCTTATGTATTTCTATGAAGCCTATAATGATTTTGTTTTAGTCTTCAAAAGGTTGTTGTTGAGCGAAAATACTTCAAGGATATTTGACCAAGCTAACAGATTCTTAGAGAAAAAAGGAACAATAGAATAAATGGAAAATCACAATGTCATAAGGATATTTTGTTTGAAAGAAAATCCTTCTTTTCTCTCGTATCATGTATCAGAAAAACTATTTATTATAGAGGTGGAAAGGCAGTATAACTTCTAGCTACATTTTTTCCATGAAAAAAGGAAAAAACAATTTATTCCCCTGCCATGGAAGATTGGAGATTTCATGTTTAGAAATATAAATAAATTTTATGAGTGTGAAAATAATTTCAACAAAGTGAATTTAAAGTATGCATAAAAGATAAAAGTTTTTTTATCCGAACATAATCTTTGTAGAACATATGCTTTCAGTGGGATTCAATAACTCGTTCATCCAAACTATCTTGAATGAAGAAGAAAAAGGTAACAACCAAAGTACTCTCGTACACAATGTTGGTGACCTAGAAACTGTAAATGTGTTGAACCTGCACAAAATAGATCTAGCTAGAAAATACCACACACGTTTGCAGAGAGAAATTGAGAAAGAAGAAGCAAGATAGAAAGAATGGAAGAATTCTCATTAACCGTATTCCACACTCAAAGAGTGAATAATTTACAGTAGATATAGGATACATGAGTAACTAATGAGCCATAGTGGTGGTCTAGATTGATCTGGACACACACCAGCGGTTACAAGAGTAAACTGCCACCTAGTCTAGTCTCTCGGGCAGTTACAGGAGTGAACTACCACATAGTTGAGTTAACTAGTCAACTAGTCTTCAGTTAACTGATTGAACTAGTGAGTTGGTGATGATCCCAATGTTTCATGGTGACAAAACCAATGCAACATCTAAACTCAACTCAACTAGTCAAACTGAAGTGTCAACTGAAAGAGAATATTCTCCAGGTGGAATATTCTCTCCTAAAATATAGGAGACTAGATAATGACTAATTATGACTAATAAACAAGTAAAAACCTTAGGAAAAATAAATCCTAGGTGTGTGTGAAGTAACTCCAACACCCCCCCCTGAACATCACTATGGTGAAAATAAAGAATGGGTCCTGGCTACAAGGCCATGTTAAGTACCCAAATACAAAAGATACATTGAAATAAATGAGGAAAGAGGGAAAACCTCATGGGAACAAAACCCCCCCTCAAATTACAATGCATAAAATAAAAAATGATAAGTAACAAAAGGCAATTTCTAAGCAACCATGTCCTTCACTCTAAGAAGACCTCACAACTGTGCAAGTTTGTGCTCTTTGAAGATTTTTTTGAAGATGTAGATGTCTGCACGGATCTGATGAAGTATATGCATCATTGATATTTCCACACATATCCACTTTATCTTTTTGTAATGAATAATTTCCAAATAAATTTTGGATGAAATTTTGAAAACCGTATGGCCGTTTCCAGAAAAAATGTTGAAATTTTGTTGATTTTAAAACGATCATAACTTCACTTTTCGGACTCCGTTTCGGATGCTTTTTTTTTTAAATTGGATATTTTTCTGAGAAGAATTCAAATATCCAATTTGTTTCTGCAAATAGGGCTTAGAAAATATCATAATTGAATCTGAAGTGTGCAGCTCCATTTTTTACTCCTGAGATGCATGCATGGTGCATGCAAAAGTGTCTGCATGTGACTCCTGAGCTGCATGCCATATATCTTCCACATGAATTTCATAAAACAAATCTGAAATGGAGTAGACATCATCTTCAATTAATGGAATACAAATTTATGCAAATACTTTTGTAGAAGACTCTTCATAATAAGAGGCTTGATCTTCTGATGGCTTCTCTTTTGTCTCTAGCTGTTCAACCTCATGGATGAAATCTTTGTTAATTTTTCAAAATCCCAACCCAGTTTCAGTCTCGCTGATTTTTCAGTCAAATTTAAATGCCAAACTCAGTTTCAGCACTGTTTCAGCATATGTTACAGCCTAGTTATTCAGCATATACTCAGTGGTGTTTCAGCTTAAGACTCAGCACTATGTTTCATCATACGCTACAGCCTGGTGTTTCAGCATATGCTCACAGCGGTGTTTCAGCTTAAGACTCAGCACTATGTTTCAGCATATGCTACAGCCTGGTGTTTCAGCATCTGCTCACAGTGGTGTTTCAGCATATGCTACAACCTCGTGTTTCAGCATATGCTACAGCTTGGTGATTCAGCATCTGCTCACAACGGTGTTTCAGCTTAAGACTCAACACTATGTTTCAGCATATGCTATAGCCTGGTGTTTCAGCATCTGCTCACAGCGGTGTTTCAGGTTAAGACTCAGCACTATGTTTCAGCATATGCTACAGCCTGGTGTTTCAGCATCTGCTCATAGCGGTGTTTCAGCATCTAAAAAACTTAACAGAAAATAAATTTCTGAACAGAAAA